>VZRM01001494.1:854343-899692 GCA_013397955.1 Grantiella picta
GAAGGGAAGGGAAGGGAAGGGAAGGGAAGGGAAGGGAAGGGAAGAATTTCCTGAATTATATGATATTACAGACTAAGCTCTGTCCTTGTAATATCACATTTCAGAAGAGATAAAATTCAAAGGTAGGGAAAGCACATTCTTGATAATAATTTCTACCCCCTTCTGTGGGTATCTAAATGTGTCTTTTTCTGCACCTTCAGACCACTACATACTACTTTCAATTTTAATGCTACTGGCTGTGATAAGGGAAATATAGAACAGTGAATTTGTCAAGTGTAAAAGATGGAAAGGGATCTTCCAGCTGTGTACTTTTCATTTTATACTTGTTGGAAGTTCAAGCACTGATAAAACTTCCACCTTTAGGACTTACACACCACGCACAGGAAAACCACTAGGTTTTCGTAAATGCGGCAGATCTCCCTGGAAGTTGGCAAGATACTCCAGTGTGGAAGTCACTGAAAAATCTAGCCTGTGAGCTCTCCTTGGGTCAAGCAGAACTGGAAGCTTCGGTCCATTAGTACTCCATGTGAAGGGGCAGCTAAAATCCTGTACAGGGATGGTGAAATGCCGCTGTCTTTCTGTGATGATGGTACCCAAACAAATCAGCTTTGGGACTCCTGTTACGTTGGTGTCTGTGTCCTGGTTGAGGACAAAATCTCAGCCATGCTGGTTTGGATTTGTTATAAATTATTTGTAAGCTCCTTTTAACAAATATCTCTTTTTCTTCTCTCTACAGCTCAGTCTTTGAGGCTTATAGAGAACTGAAGGGATATATATTTGAGAGATGCTACTTTGTCTTCTCAAAACAGCCCCTGAAAATCATGAGCTGATTAAACAGCTGAAAATATACTCAGTGTCAAGGGCAATTCATTTGCATGTGCTGTACTAGCTAGATAACCATGGCAGGCCTGTTTTGGACTCTGTGCAACCAGAGAACACTTTCCAAAATCATAAGTATTCTGATGACCAGCTGAAGAGCCAGGGATGAGCCTCATTCTAAAAAGCAGGCTTTATTTAAACTTTCATCCTACATTTAGCACCTGTTTCTCATCTACATCTTGTCTCTACACCAAAATGATAGTGCATGTAACCTACAGATATAGACTCTGAACTAGCTCCTGTCATAGCACAGAAGGTGGTTTATTTGAAATGAGCCAGCAAGCATTTGAAAGTCTGCAGTGCACACTGAGCCCATATCTTTTATTTCTTAGACTTCCATGGGGTGTTTAGTCTGTGCCAGGAAGGAGGCATGTGACTGACTTGAACAATACCGAGAGATAACTGGCACATCTCTGGGTTAAAGACCTGCCTGGAGAACTTCTCATCAGAGCACTTAAAAACTGTCTCTATGCGCTGAGTCACAACACACATGAGTGCAGCAACACTTCGAGGGGCTGTGCAGTGCCAGCAGGAATGCACAGACACCCCACAGTTAGAGAGCAAAGGCTTCCCCAGAGGCGTCACTTATCCTGCTGTTGCTCCATACTTACCACTGCTGTCCTGCAAGAGGCTGCAGATCACATTGAAAGCCCTCAATCAAGGCTCCCCTCTCCTTCCCTTCCTGCTGCCAGGCTGCGCAGTAAATAAAGGCGCTAAGGCTGCTATTAGGCTAGAGCTGCCTTTCCTTCCTTCCTGTCCCTGTGACTGGAAGGGAACTCCCTGCTCTCTGTGCTGCTGGGTACTCGCAGTGGGGTGCTTGCTGAAGTGCAGACAGTGACTTGCCTCCAGGCAGCTCAAGAAAGCTGAAACAATTTGTACCAGCATAGGATCTGACCCTATATTTACAATTGATGCAATTCCAAGCACTCATGAAATATTATGTTCTGTGAGTTATGCCAAGAACAGCAAAGAAGCTGAATAACTGGTTGAAAATATATGTAAGCCAATTTGTCCCCAAAAGCTCCAGAATAATCCAAGTGTGCTTCTCCATTACAATTAAATGAGAGCTGGAGCTCTTTATTATTTAAGGAAGAAGGGGTGGGGGGGAAGGAGATTTATCTGTGCAGCCTTGGATTGGATTTTCTCTATTGTCCAGAGTGGCAGCTATTAGCAATGTTTGGATGCTGGTGAAGGAGAGGGGAACAGAGCTTCAGGCCCTTACTTCCCTGCCAATGGAAACATCTCTTCAAGACGTCCTGGCACTACCTGTCCTGGACCATAACTCAAACACAAGGACCAGTGTTATTTTTAAAAATACGACTCCTGTCCTGTCTCCAGCAGATACCCTTGAGCAAGCACATATTGTTGATCAGAGTGGTTGCTGCTCTTTGCCCAGAGCTGATCATTCAAGTTTTCCTGCCCTGCTGGGGTAGATCAAATAAGGAAAAGAAAATCTTAATTTGCTTGTCAGTGGATAGGGACTTTTCCTGAATGTTTCCTGACTGATCTTCTGCCAGCTCCTCTTGATAGGTAGGGCCCAACTCTGCCGAAGGAAGACTGGCAACCTCAAAGCCTGGGAATAAAATCAAGGCAGGTAAAGGCTTCCAGATGCTGAGATTCTTAGTAGCTCTGTAGCCAGACAGCTAGAAAACCCAGGCAGATCAGGGAATCTTGTCAATTATGGTTAGGATTGTTTTTACAAGGCACAACATTTTGATATACCGGAACAAATTATGGGTCTCTTCCTATGCAATATGATATTCCATTTTCCTGGATGGTGTTCTGTTGTAAAATTGTTTGGGGCAGGAAGGCAGGACTTTCTGGACCATAGGGATTCTGGGCTTTGCCTTCCTTTAGCAGGCAAGAACACAAAGTCTGCTGTCTTAGACACTTTTCAGATTCCTGAAAATTGTGCTATGTTTGACACTTGGTTTGCTCAGCCGAGAGAAGAGAAGACTGAGAGAACCTCATTGTGGTCTTCAACATCCTCACAAGGGGAGGCAGAGGGGCAGACACTGATCTCTTCACTCTCATGACGAGTGACAAGACTCAAGGAAACAGCATGAAGCTGAGTCAGGGAAAGTTTAGACTGGGAATCAGGAAAAGGTTTTTCACCCAGAGGGTGTTTTTGCATGGGAACAGGCTCCCCAGGGAAGTGGTTACAGCATCAAGCCTGGCAGAGTTCAAGATGAATTAGGAAAATGCTCTCAGACACATGGTGTGACTCCTGGGGTCTCCTACACAGGGCCACGATTTGGACTCAGTGATGCTGATGGGTCCTTTGCAACTCAGCATATTCTGTGATTCTGTGGTTCTATGAAGATGTCTTTGAGCACTGAAACATTTTAATACTCTAGTTCTAGGGACCAAAATTATTTTTCTTCAATTCAGGTCCCCTTTACACCCCTTTGTGAGTAATCATTTGGCAGATATTATAAAACCCTCAGGTACACTGATAAAAATAAACTTCATTTAGGTGCTAATGCCATCATTTTAAATGTAGGAGTACCTGCTCATGAAGAATGGGAATATTTCCTATTAAAACCAAAGGAAAATATGCCTTTAAAAGTTTCAGACTAAATTCCTACACTTAGGCTATACTCAGTGCTATATTCTGCAGTTGGAATGAATCCATTTTTGCTCTCCTTGAAAACACATAGCCCCATGCTGACTTGCCTATTGTTTAGACAAGCCTAATGCTCTACCCTTTGTCTGGTCTATTTAAAGAAAATCAATCAGCATTCCTCTGATGAACTTCATAGGCACTGCTGTTAGACATTCGCTTAGACTTGCCTGCTTAATGGAACACATTCTTATTCCAAGCACCTTCTTTTTAAGTAATAATGAGACAACCAAGAGTTTACCAAAAAGGGGTCACTGGTGAACGACAATTATTGGGCAGGAGCAAAATCCTTCTTAGGCAGTCAGTGATTGTAGAGAGGAATTCCTTTCAAGGTTGAGCTATTGTCTTAAACACCTACACTTGCACACATACAGGATAAGCTATGTACCAGACAAAGAAAAGGAAACAGCTGTTGACAAAAACCAAGGAAAAGAGGAGAAGAAAGGCATGCAAAAAAAAAGGTGACAAGGCAATGAACATCACTCTGAGATGTTTGGGAAATGAGTGGGTTAAAAGCAGTTCCTTAATTCACCTTTTGAATTTGTGCTGAGATACATGTCTCCTAGCTTCCCCGCCCTAGCTCTTTGTCCATCTGTCCATCCTTTGGTTGCATCTCCTGTGGGTGAGGAATCTACCTTCTTATCTGTCTGGAAACTGCCTGGATTTAATTTAATCTCTAAAATCTGTCAAGTCTGGACAAAGTAAGTCTATGCAGATAGTTTGAGGTCTTGGACCTTTTGGATGAAGAAATCCTCTTCTTGTAAATTGGCTCATTGAGACCAAACAGTAAAGTGGCTGCATTCCTCAGTCTGACTGTTCTTTAGGAGTGTTTGCTGGCTCACACAGCATGGAGTGTGCTGTATATGGTACTATCTACGTGTCTCCACACTTTAACACTATCTGGTAATTGCACAAATTTCTAAAGAAGAAACATTTCTGCTTTGAAGGCAGTGGGAATTAATTTTGCCTACATCTTTCCTCTCCTTCTGCTTGTTTCCAATTGAAAATACCCCAATGAAAACCAACAAAGCCCTCAAGAAAAAAAGGCCTGTGAGCAATTCCACCCCCAATGACATCAAAAGGATGAATACTGGTTAATTTCTGTAATATGGTTTCTTCTTAGTAGTGCACTCTCCATTTCTGATGGTCTTTTAAAATCTTCTCGTTATTCCAGCCACATTCATACCTGTCAGTTGTGCTAGATCCTGCAAGGGACAGAAATTGTTTGGTGACAGCATTTGAGCAGTGGTGCACTCTGAGCCATCTCACTTTCCTGTGCTGGAGGATGGCAGAAGAGCCAGTGCTCACTGCTTCCAGCACAGCTCAGCTGCAGCCACGGGTCGGGACTTATATCTCCATAACACTGAGGGTGAGGATAAATATATCTTCAGAGGTGGAGTCATTCAGCTCTGTTAGTCTAATGGCTGGAGTCTGTCCCTCTCACAGACCAGTGGCCACTGTATTCACTCAGGCTGCATGAAAGAGAGTTGATAACACACTAGTGAGAGACTTGTCATCTTCAAACTCTTTCCTACATGCTGCAAGTTACTACAGTCATGACATGAGCTAAGCTGTTTTACATCAGTAGAAGAGGAGACTACTGTCTCAAGTATCTCTCTTCTAGTGGATCTTCATAGGCTTTGCCTTTGGGGAGGAAATGACAATAAAATTGTGATTTTATTTTCAAGCTGAATAACAAGGAAAAGTAATTAACAGAAAGGGAGCTGCTGTTTGAAAAAGCCTACATATCTCTGAAATGCTACTGGGCCACTAAGTGGCAGTTCATGAAAAGGCAAAAGAGTTTGTCATCACCACCTGAGTCACCTCTTAAACACCAGGAAGCAGTGAATGTAGTGATCATCTAAGTAGTTTTTGCACACTTCCTTTGGGGATGATGCTGGATGATGATCCATTTGATCCACATGAAATTAAGATGGAAAACTTACAATGTCCTAATTTTCTTAAAGAGAAGTTAAACTCTGAGAGAAAGTCATCCTGACCAGGCGTTCCTGACATCTAGCTGCTTGGACATTTTTACTAGGTTGCGCCTACATGTAGATGAAAGATGAAAAAAAAAAAAATAGGAAAATTGGGGGAAAAAAGGGGAAAAACTGCTGTGTGTTGATTAATTTCCCTTTCAACATTCCCAGGATGCACACACCAATATCCCAAACTGGCAAAATAATTATGGCAGGCAATGGTGGCCTTCTCTAAAATCAATCTATTGATCTACTTATCCAACTACAACAAAGATCTTCATATCTTTTATTCAGTGCTCTGAGTCGAGCTTGCTCAGTGTTACCAAATCTTTAGGAAGGAGGCTTTCACCATGCAGAATGGACTGCCTGACATGGATGCATGAGAGCTAGTCTAGAACAGACTGGGTGATCTTTGGATGGGTCCAGTGTCTCAAAACCAGAACTTCTTAGCACAGAGAGCACAATCCTGGAGGAGATGTCATGGGCTGTTTTGATCAGAAGTCAGTCCCAGTCCCTGTTTGAAGTCCACACCCACCTACAAGGTCCTTGGAAGTGGTCAAGACCAGGCTGGGTGGGGCTTTGAGCAACCTGGTCTGGTGGGAGGTGTCCCTGCCTGTAGCAGGGAGGTTGGAACTGGATGGTCTTTAAAGTCCCTTTCAACACAAACCATTTTATGATTGTATGAATAAGACAAATATGCAGCATTGTAGGGACAAGAACTGCTGAGAGAGGTCCAGCTAGCTGGAATGAGACTGGGAGAAACAGGTTGAAGGCAGAAGTGTATAACAAATAGAGAGTAGAAAAAATGAAAGTGGGGACACAAAATTAAAAGTGTGGGAGGAGTAAAAGATGAAAAAAGTTCATGCAAGGAAAAAGGGCAAGAAGTCTCTGTGAACAGATCATCTCCACCCTGCCCTCAGCTACCAGTAATTACTGATCAATACTCTGTGCCTGCCAGCAGCTGAGGGCAAGGGCTTTAAGCAAGGGTGAAAGCCACCTGCAATGAGCTATTGCATTGTGATACAACTAAAGGGAAGTTTCTTTTCCTCTTCAGGGAACTATTTGCCTACAAATGGCTTGTTTTCTTTATAAATTTGATCTTAACAAGTGTAACTGAATGATATTCATCTTGATCACCTTCTGTGTCTAATCCTTTTTTAACCTTCTGCAAAGTGTTTTTCTTGAGTGATATTTGTCATGGGGTTACAGAACTGAATTATATATTCTGGTTTTAAATATTGGTTTTTAAATGATTCCTTTTCCAATTGTTTTGTTTTTCATTTTATCTCCAACATCCAACACATATCTTCCCATTCATTTTAGATGACAGTTTAATGTCACCTTATACATTTCCTCTCTAGACTAGTCATAACAGTAGCTAGCCAGAAAAAAAAAAGTTTTCATAAGCAGTATCTGTTAAAATATTCCTTTTTTTGAACAAAAGTACTGAAATATGGTTTTTTAGCTTTCTTCCTAATATCACATAGAAATCTTTCCTGTCAGTAAAGGATTATTCATTATTCCATTATTCCATCCTTCATTATTCCATCTGGACTATAGTTTTACCTTTTAGTGACAGAAATGACCAAAACTGTGTAAGATGTAAAATGTGGAGACAGCACTGACTCACAGACTGCTTTCAAACCCTGACATATGCAGTGTGTTCTAATTATTTGGTTTTATATTGCTTCTCTGCATGGGGGCTAATGTTTTCTGGATATCTAAAGACATATTTTTTCATCTCTATTTAGATGGCAAGCTAAAAAAAAAACACTCGATGAAAAGTGCTACCATCTCCTTTTGACATGAGTTCCCTTCTACTGCTGCTTACATTTGTCACTATCCCAGTTGCTTATCTAACTCTGGTAGATCCCTCAAATTTTCAGCTGAAACTTCTGTTTTGGTCATTAATAGCATTGATAACATTGTCACACAAGGGTTAATTAAAACCAAGGGAAGAAGATAACAGCTGGTTTAGCAGCTTGACTCTAACATTGTTTATTTTAATTAAATTGGGAGCAGCAAGACTATATTTTCTGCAGAAGAAAGTAGATGTATTCAGAAGAAAAAGATTAATTTGGTGGAATCTGAAGGTAGGAATAGCTAGGACAGCAAATGTGTCCTATCAGGAAGTACTTTTCTCTGTGGTGGATGCAATCTGAGACAGAAAAAATGCAGAGACAAAATCGCTAAGCAGGTAGACCCAGGAATGTCTACAGCAAATCAGCCAGCAGAGAGGTGAGAAAAACCTCTTGGTTTAAATTAAATAGAGTAAGCATGTTCTTTTCTTTCATTTCTTGACCTATGTCTTTTATAAACATTGGCAGCCGTGTTGTCAATTTTGCTTAAGTAAACCCGTTCTTTCCACACAGTCCCCCACCATTCCACCTCAACTTGGCTTAAATTAAGAGCAATTTTGGCTGACAGCAAAGCATTCCTTCCCTAGGGATTTGCAGGAATTTTCAAACCAGGATAGTGGGACACCTTAACCTGATACCTCAGCCTTTGCACCCCCAGTGTGTTTCTCAGGCTTCGCAGTGGGTCAAGGACCCCCCAGACTGTACACCAGTACATGACCTGGTCTCATGGGGTCCGGAGAGACACTAATGGGAAGGCCAGGAGGCCTTTCCAGAATGTATCAAGATGTTAAAGAACATGCCAGAACTAAGTCAGACCTGTGTAAAACCTCTGTAACCCTGAAGCAGAATATCCAGTGTCACTGTCAGTTCCTTAAATTCACATTTAAACTCTTGAAAGAAAATACTTCAATGCCAGAGCATCCATACTCAGAACAGAGCACTCTCTATCTGTTTTTTTATTCGGAAATTATCCAGGATCTGATCCCAAATACACACAAGGGCCATTTTAGCGTTTCTTCTTACCAAAGGCATCCACAAATATTTCATGGAAGCACACGGAGCTGTCAGGGAATAGCTTTTTTAGAGAAAAAAAACTATAAGTAATTCATTAGACAGAATCTTAGATATACTTTTGTTCTGTATCTGTGGAAAAGACTGTGCCTAAAATGTATTTGTGTTGCCCAGCCTGGTTCACTGACCTTATCAAAGCTATTACATCTCCCTATAACACTGCACTCACATGTATCTTGAGACCATTGCAGCTATTCAAACACAGTTATTCTTACCTGCCTACAGACAGACAGAGCAGGAATTTATATGTTTAGACTTGAGCTGAGAATAACTCCATTTTTAGGAAGAAATGCATGTTTTGGTTTTATTCCCATTTGAACAAAAACTTTCCTGTTTAAAGATAAAAAAAACCTGGGAGAGGAAAGCACTGTACCCCGCGTAGCTCTGAGAACAGCACCTCACTTGGCTGGCCTCCTCTGAGTTCTTCCCAGGCCATGGGCACTGGCATCCAGGGCTGCTCCATGCCCAGGCACCCTCCTCCCCTCTGACACACTTCTGGCTAACTCCAACCAGGGGGTGAATAAATCGCTATCAGAATTGGACAGACTTCCACTTGTAGGTTTCAACAATCTTCCATTTTCTTTAAAAAGAAAATATTTCACTTTTTGTTGTGTCTGACCAGGTTGTATCATATAAGCTGGATAAAGATAAATCTTAGCAATACGTCAGATTGAATAATGCTCTGAAGCCAAACATCTGGAAATACGTATTTTATCAGTGTAGCCTGTGTCAGACAAGTTAATGTTGATACTTTAACTGTTCCTACCCTTATTTCCAAGACCTGGATCATGTTATGGGAATTGCAGTGCTCATGGCAAAATGACTGATATGAAACTACAGGAATTTTAAGCCCTTGGGGGTAATGGTATGCTTTAGTAATCTGATGCAGAACTGAACTTCATGCTGATTAAGCAGAATGGCCATCTTAAATTGGTTTCCAGAAATCAGTTAGATTCTAAAATGCTTTTTGTTACAAGAACTGTGTGGAGGGAGCACAGACTCTGCTTCTGGCATGAAATAATAAAGAATTTGTTGGTGTGTTAACAAAGGCACCCCCGTCCTCTTTGTCCCTCCCTTTGGGCATCCCTAATACAAATGCATCACTAGCTAGGCTGCCCTTTCTGACAACATAAAGAGCTTCCAACTCGAGTTTATTTTTCTTTCCAGTGTTAACCTCCCTTCTCTCCCTGTTTTTCAGGGAAGAGGAATTATCACTGAAATTACCTCTTGACACACAGAAGGGTGTTTTCACTATTTCTGTTCAAGTGAGAGAACTGGATCTTCCACTGGGGAGGTGGGGAATCAGACCCCTCTCTTGATGACAGCCTATTCCTGTGTCCTGAACAAGACTCTGACACCACACCTGCAAATATGTCCTGCATGTCAGTGAACACAGAGTTGAGTGAGAATAAGTCCTACAGGTGGCATGTTAAATGACCCAAACAAAACCTACCAGCCTTGTAGAAAGGAAGATATGCTTTCACCAGTAATGAATGTAACACTAATGTCTCTGCTAAGCAGAACATGATTTTCTACTAGTAATCTGATGGCCCCCTCCAGGAGAACATTTTATGGCTACATATTTTAAATCTTGATCAGTGGGAAAGACCAAGACTTTGCACAAATATAAACAGTGATGATAAATTAGACACAATCAGGGTGTAACTTTTCAAGATCCCAGGCTCTGTCTAAATTTACAGGCTGTTTGCTGAGGTTTTGTGACTAATGGTAGCATAAAATATTTTAGTCAACAGGCAAAGTGAGAACTCAGAATGATTGAGAAGTTCTTTACTAGCTGCTCTGATTAACAGTGGGTAAATTACTATTAAGGCTGGTAATAAATGCCATTAGCAGCAAATCACTGAAAAGCCCTCTATAGGCTCCAATCATGTCAAAGTTTAGCTAAAACAATGACTGACTAGTCTTGGCAAGTTCCAAGCTTTGTTTGCTTCCCGATGGCTGCTTGAAGATGTTGCAGGATGCAGTGGGCTGTGCACACTCGTGCCTTGAGAAGGATTGGAATGGCTTTATTATCAGCTATCACTCTTTCCTTCAGCTGGAATGACACCTGCAATCTACCTGTGTTTGAAAGCAAGCAATGCTCCTCTGCTGCCTCCAGTGAGGTGAGTTGCTGCAGGATCTGGGGATCCAGCACTGCAGCAAACTTCAGTGCTGTGCTGTGAATTGGAGCCTTCAGAGGAAAACCAGCAAGAAGTCTGATGGAATTTTTGTATCTCCAAAGAGTTTACCTTCTCTCCTCCTGTTCTCTGCCTGCCCTCCCTCCTTCCCAGCCCCTGCCATGGAGCATCTTTGCATTTGCACCACAGTAAAAATAGACAATTGTGTCACTCTCTACCAACTGAGCACAGCAAACTCAGGCAGTGAATGGATCCATCCTACGAGGGATCTGTTAGGCAGTTCCTGCCTAATATATCCTTCTGTGAAGCACATAGGTAATGGTATTATGTGTTATTGTAATGAGGAGAGTCATTATTCCCATAAGTTATGGTGAAGGAGTTATGGAGTAAAGTTAAATCTTTAAATATTGTATTTGACAATCAGTGGTGACATAAACTATTACAGAGGTCGCTACATGGCTTATTTACTGGACCCTCAAGTATTTTTTTCAAATAGTTATATCATGCTCTCTCACAGCAACATGACAAAAAGCTACTGCCTTTTCATATGCATACAAACTTGTGATGAATTTCATAGTACTGTGCTGTTTCAGCTCAGCACGTCTGGTACTGACTTCAATTACAAAATGTAAGCCTCCCTGCTTTCCTCATCTTGTGCATTTCTAGCACATATTTTGCCATGTGATTTGATATGGTTCTGGTTTTTGGGATTTTGAGATGCTTGTGGACAAAATACACTGTACTTGACTCATAGAAATATCCAGACTCACTGAGGAGGGAACATGACAAAGGTTATGTGACCTTTTCCTCAAGGAACAAAGCTGGGTCCAACACAAGGATTTGGTCAAATGCATTTTCCCCATGAGAAATGAGGTGATCATTTGCTTAATCAACCCGATGAGCCACTGGTTGTTCATAGCCACACACAGACATTTCTGCTGCCATGGCTCTAGTGAAGCAGCACATGAAACATCAGGCATTTGAGCAAGTCATTTCTGGAACAGGCAGAATATTGGTCTTTCAGAATATTCAGCTGTTGAATAGCAGTGAGCTGTCAGGTAAAGTTTCAAGGTAACAGTAACGAGAAGTCTGCTTGGGCAGGGAAGGAGATTTGTTTCACAGACATGAGATGGAAGGATATTGTCAGCACTCTGCATAAATGGCGAAACAAGAGAAGGGGGAATACTTGAAGAAGCACATGCAACACTGGAAAAATAACATTGTAATTATTTTAACCTATTAGAGATGCATTCTAACAAAAGTAAATTGGCTTTTTATTCCCATATTAGTAGCAATGTGTTCAACCATGCTCATTGTATTTCCTCTTTTGATTAGAGGAGAACTAGTGTGCATGCAAGTCATTACAAATAAAACTTCAGGCTCCTAAAATATGCTTATCTCGCAAGAAGCTGCTGTTAAATAGCTTAATCTCAGTATGCTATACATGAGATAAATACAATACATTCTTAATTTTATAGTTTGCCATTTGATACATTTTTATAAGACATTTTCATTACATTTTATTGTTTCCTCTATCTGAAATATGCGTTCAGATATGAGACATCTGATCTGCTCCTCAAAGCTCAGTGACAAAAAAAACTTAGGGCTTTTTTTAAAAGTCTTGAAATGATATTTTGAAAAGTTAGCTGATGCTCCAGCTTTCTCCTCTCCCAAAATCTCATTCTTAAGAGGAACATCCATATCTCTCGCATATTTACATGTCCTTTTCCCTGTCTCATTTATCAGCCCTCAAATCTTTAATGAACTTTCCTCCTCCACAGACAGCCTCACAGCAAGTCTGCCCCATATTGCTTCACATCTTTCCTGCCACAAAGGCTTTTCGTGTGAGTAGCCAAATTGCTTTGTCCCTGTTCCCAGGCAATTTGGGAAGCACATTTGGATTCACTGGGATTCAGTCATGGTGTCAGACGATTTCATGGAAGAAAAGCTGCACTTTCACGGTGTGTAAATCTGCCTCAGTATATACACAAGTCACTACTGTATTTCAGCGATCAGTTGTAGCTAAGAAATGGCAGCAAACTCCTGCTCAACTTCCTCATTTTTTTGGTTGTAAAAGATGCAGAGTGGTTGTGTGTGTTTGGTTTTGGGGGTTTTTTAATGTTGTGTAAAATAACTTTTTGTTTACTGTAAAGCTATGGTGAAGCATAAAAGAAATAATATCTAAGAAATTACAGTTCCACTGAGAAATAAGCTCTTTCAACAAAGGTTTTACTGGAGTATGACTTTCCTGTAAGGCTTTCTTATAGGTCTCTGACATCCTCTAAGCAAATGTGAAGTGAAATTGTCATGCAGTGTCAGAGCAGTTGTCACAGAACCACATGACCAAACCATGATCTCATGGCCTGATCAGTGTTTTGGAGTGGGAGATCATTAGGTAGACGTGGCAAGGGAGGTTAGAGAAGGCTGCATCCGTGCCTGCTTCTGCTGTAGAGAGCTGTAAGCCCAAGAGCAGCACTACTTTGGGTTGCTTCAGTTGTCATTTAGATGTATCCTCTGTTTTATAGGCTATCCCTCTGCTGCAGGACATCAAATAAGAGTTTGTGTTTGGAGCAGGAAGTGGATTTAGTTTGCTTATATCCTTAGATATACAGGTTACAAAAACATGTTGTGGCTATAAGATGGATTTCTGGGGTGTTTCTTAAAATTAGGATCAGGTCTACTTTCAAGAGGGTGTTATGTTGGAACTTAGTTAAAAGGTTTTCTGTGGTACTTCTTCATCCCTCTGTAAATGCAGTTTTAATGGAAGAAAAAGAGACAACAGCTGGATGGAATGTATAAAGTTTTCAGTTCCTGCTTACATCCAATGCCATTCAGGAGCATGTTAATATGGTTATTAGAATAGGTTCCTATATTGGGTCAGTACAATTTTCAAATGCTTCAATTAAGTTTTCCATTTTTCTGGGATTTTTCTCCAGGAAAAGAAATGAAAGCAGAAGGGGGTATTTACATAGCATGAGTTTTGGATGTAAGAAAATTAAAGAATCAGCACGTTCGATTTTAAGGTCTTCTCAGTAATTAAAACCAATGAGATCTGAAGGACAAGATTTGAGGTGCCTTTGTTTAAAATTCAAGGAAAAATAGATTTTTTTTTACTTATGCATGCCTATGCTACTCTGCTCTGCTAATGTATGAGAACAAAATTAATTGCATACGCTGAGAAATGGATTGCTTGGATCTAAAGTACTAGCTGAAAGAAGTTAAAATTAGGGCTTTCACTCTTCATTGCCCTGAGTATAGCATATTTAGTCACTCTTAAACCAAGTGGGTGTAAAATGTCACTGCTGTCATTGTGTATTCTGATTAGGTGCACAAAATACAAATTAATTTGAGGTAGTTGCAAGGATCAAACGATGTCTTATGCTCAGGTCCTATTAACATATACATGTATGTTTATTTGATGTATTTTATGTATTTTATGTATATTACCTAAAACATTACCATGCCCTCTTGTGTAAAATACTTTCAAGAAATGGACTGAGATGAGGCGGTAACAAGAACTCAGGTATAGGTTTTTCCTAAATCAAAAGAGAAAATTGTTGTAAGAAAAGCAATGTCCTGTAAAACCTCACATTTTCTCTCTTAAAAATATCTGCTTTGAGAAGAGATTCTGTCTAGGCTCTTTGCCTAAAAAGCAAGAAATTAGGAGAAGAAGTTAGCAGAAGTAAAGTAATCCTGTAACACACTTCTCTTGCTGTTTCTAAAACTGCAGGTGACAATCTCCCCCCTCAGTCAGGATCCATAGTAATGTAAATACAAAACCTACCCCAAAAAGAGAGCTGAAGCATGAATATGTGAATGCTCCTACTTATCTCTCATGTACAGCCACCATGCTCTTTTATTTCATGCTCAGCTAATACAAATCTGCATATCAAAGAAACTAATAAAACTTCATAAATCACAGAATTTGCTTTATTTAAAATTAACACAGTTGCCTTTTTATAGTTTCGGCTAAATCTATTAAAAACACATTGAATGACCTCTTACAAAGAGAGCAATTACTTGAAAAAGTAACTTACCATGACAATGCATGGCTGTACACACTTTGGAGAAGTGTCAGTTTTTCAGGCAGAAAGCATTTATCATATCAAAACAGCTATTATCAAATAATCTGCTATGGACCTCTTAACATGGAAAGGGAGGGAGAAAACTTCCCACTTGCTTTTTGACAGCATCTGCTTTGCAGGGTTTGGATAGAGTGCAACTTCCCAACCCCTAGTGTGAATATTCTTTTCTTTTGCAAAAGCCTGCCTAGGTCAACGTCAGCCTTTGGCAATCTCATCAGCAAAAATGACATTCAGACCAAAAACCATTTTGCACAATGGGGATCCCTTTTTTCCAAAATATAACCCTTTAACCTGTTTATGTAATATCTCAGGAGGCAGACTGATATGGAGAGAAATAAATTAGCAAGTCCACTTGACACTGAAGTCCAACTCTCATGCTCCTTGATTCCTCACCCTGTTTTTCTCTGAGCTCAGTGTAGCAATCTGCAAGCCTCCTAGAATGAAATACTACCAAATTAAATTCCCCATTCATTTTCCCTAGTTGCTGTCTCTCTATCTCCTTTAAAAATGTAGAATTCACTGCACAAGAGAGACTTCATACCAACATGTCAGTGGTGACTTTGAGCTGTCTTGGACTTTCCCGAGTTTCTGTATTTGCTTGCAGGACCTTGTGCTGTTGCCTCCTCCAGAAAACGAGGCTCTCAGGGAAGGTGGTTGTCTGTCCCTGATCACTCCACCTTGCTTCAGAGGTTTTGCAGTTTTCTCATTGAAGAAAGGGGCATAATTCTTCCAAAGCCCGTGTAGGATGGACTTGGTGTCTTCTCTGAGTTCTGCTTTGGAGAGCTAAGAATAAGCCACACAAGCATTATATGGCACTTGATTAACTCTGAAGTACATCTTCCACTCTGTGTTTCTGTGGATGGTAGTTTTGTGTACACTGTGCTCTGTGGATGGTAGTTTTGGGGGACATCAGTGCGCCTCCCTGAATGAGGAAGAAGCACTGCTGCTTGGGGGGTTTGAAACACTCGTCTGGAAGCTGCTGATGGCCAGCTCCTTACTGAGACAGCTCACCAGGAAAGTAGGACTTCTTCCAAGACAACAGCAAATGGGGGATATCAGTAACACATTCAGGGCCATCCTGAGGGGTGATCCACCAGGACTGAGGTCTTGGGCCATCCTTATTCCAAAGCAGCACTCAGAAGATAGCACTTTGGCTGCAAAAGGATTGCTGGGGGGGGGAGGGGTCACAGCTGGTAGGTGTGTGACACAAAGGAATGAGCAGCATGTATGCAGTAAGACTAGACACAGTCCACGTTTGTGCACTGTGCCAAGGGCCTTCCTGTGACACCCCTGCCACTGCTTGAAGGGGACCTGCATACCCTGACATGTCAGGCTGTCACATCAAATGTGGATATACAAACATTTTTTTGCTAAAGGAGGAAAATAATGGGAACATACCTTACTCCTCTTGTATTCCTACTTCAGTCCATGCATATGTGTATAGCAATAAATAGATAAAATCAGAGAAGGTTTGCCTGTGATGTCCCACCCATTTTTGTCATATCCTTTGGAGCTGAATGACTAACTGCTGGACTCCTCAATATGCATGGCTGTTGGGTTTTTCGTAAAGTTTGGACTTTCCTGGGTTTCCAATTGGCCATGCAACTGTTCTTAAGTTTGTTTCAGTTTGCTACACTGAGTAGAGGAGATGTTAAATTTTTCACATGACCAATGACACAATCCATGTTATTGAGTCTGCTGTGCTCTCTGCAAAGACTTAAATACCTTGTACTGTCAATATACTGACAAGAACAAAGCCTATTTGCATTTATTAGTTGAAAGACTGAGGCCAAAAATCAGCACATAGCAGACCAGTTGTGATGCAGTCAGAATCAGGTTAGTCTACCATCTGACTACCCTTTGCTGCTTTGGTTCCACCTGATTAGTGCTAAGCTATCCAAAGCAGTGAAGCCTTCACACACGTTCATCAACTCTTTGTTCAAATATCCCACTCATCCAGGAGAACAGGTTTATCTAAGATACTTCAGAAGGCTGAGGTGATTGCTATACAAGAAATGTTTTTGTCCAGTTAGCTATCAGATGACATCCCTTCTGAGCTCTTTTACAAATTCCTAGGGCAACCATTCTCTGGGAAGGGCAGTGTTTGGGCCAAACCTAGGCTCCAGGTGCTCATTCAGGACACTGAAATTTTCAGAGTCTCTGCAGCCTAGGCTACTTCCTTACCTCTGCTATCTCATATCCTCCCCTCTGCTGAGGTGCAGGGAAAGCTCACAGACTGTCCCACGGTGTTGCTCTCTGCTGCTTCAGCAAAACACCCTGTGGGGTGTTATCCATCCAGAAACTCCTTCAGCTTCTGTTTGCTTGGAAAAACTACCTCTTTGCAATATTTTATTAGAGATTACTATAGTTACATAATGAAGTGCACTAGATTTCTTTTCAAACTGTAGCAAGCTGGAAATTCATGATTCCTGGTGCAGAAAACATCACAACATTAGCTTCTTTAGCCACTAGATCAATTTTCCATTTAATGTGGAATAAATTATGTCACTTGATGGTCTTCAGGGACCTTTTCATAATAAACCACTTGACAAGTGAGACAAGTAAGCTTTACAAGATTTATAATTGATCACTTGTGCTATTGTAGACATGATGGAAATACCATATATAACATAAATACTTTTTTAGCAAAAAAATATTATTGCTTCATAATCAGGTGTAGGTGTTAGTCTCTGATTTGGCATTGCTTTGGCATAATGAGCCTGTGGTTCTGCATCTAGAGAATATAAAAATAATGATGTTTTTATAAGGTTTCCAGACATCTTGCCTGTATATGAAATGTAAATACTGTGTTCAATCTTTAGCCCTTGAAATTGGGTGTGAAGGAGGGATTCTGTTTGGGCCTAAACACAGGCAAAGCTTTATTTGTGGGTTATATTCCTATGGAAGTGCAGCTGTTCAAATGCTCCTAATACCCAACAAAGAAAGCATTGTTCTGTAAAAACACTCTTGCTGGAGTTGGTGGGGCTCTGGCCAGCTGTAGGTGGGACGACTGCAACAGCAAGAGGCTGTCACTCAGCAGCCCAGTGAGTGATGCCTGGTGGCTTCTCACGGTGACAATGGGCTGTGCCTGGCCAGGGCTGTGAGCAGCAGGGCAAGAAACACCTCAGACACAGCATGTGCTGTGGGCAGGCACTTGCACTCCTGCAGTCAGCAAAAGAAGGTTTGCAATGATTCCAGCTAGGATGTGTTACTGCCATGGCTTCTGAGGCTTCACCAGCATCACTTTAGTAGTCATGCTATTATATTATCATTAGTTCAAGGCAATGAACCACAGTTTTGAGCAACTGGACTTAGGTGCCCCTAAAAGAGTACTGATACTCACACTCAGACTGTCACTCAGGCACCACTTTCTCAGATGCTTCTCACATGCTCTACACCTGATCGAAAAATGGCAAAATCTGGGGACAATACATTGATTTAGCAAGACAATACATTGATCACACAAGTGACATGGAGTACAAGGTGCAGTCCAGCTTGGTCTGTTTGTATTCGTACATGAATTTCACAAAACAAACCACAGGAAAGAAAACTTGCTGTAGGAGTCTCAATATAGCTGGCCAATCTTGGTCCCTGAGAAACTGTTCCAGTTGGAGAATTTCCTACATACACAGATTCAGACAGCAGGACAGACAGAAAATGTCATCTGTTGTGTATCATTTCACCATAAAATTTGTAATCATGCAGCATTTTCTGAATGATTAAATTTTCACTAAAATACCAAGAAACTATGCAACAATTTAATCTAGTGGCACTGCTATAACAGTCAGAAATATCACTAAAGAGCTAAAAATCCTCCTGTTTTGAGCCATAGGGCAGGGGAATGAATGGGCATGAATAGGTTATCTAATGAATAGGTTAACCAGTGAAGGGGAATTAATAGGTTATCACAAAATATGAACAAGGATTTCTTGCCCATTTATTGGAAATATTCACCAATTTCTGAGAAATAGTATCAGGCTAGATTTATCATTAATAGAATCTGTGGCAATAACAGTCCCATACCTGCACAAAAAACAAAAAACAAACACACCAAACAAAAAAAGCTACAACTTTTTTTGGGGATAACATTTGATTTCCAAGAAAGTCTTTCTTTGTATTCAATTGCACAGTTATTGAGTCTTCACCAGGAAAACATCAAGATTAACAGCATTTCCCTGGAGCTTGACTAAGCCTATATACAACACTAGTCTGTAAGAATGATGGTTGGGAGGTTTTGTTTCTTTGACTGATTATTTCTTTGTTTTCCAGAGACACGTGGAATAAAGCACACTGACACTGTCCCTCAGTCTTTATTCCAGGAGTGGTTAGACTTCACATGGAGCTTTGAATCTGCTACTGTCTTAGAAGTAATTAATTTATTCTTTGCACTCAGTTGGCTCATCCTCTCACCTTGAGGTCCTGAGTGCCCTGTTTGCAGCCCGGACCAAATTGCCATCATATTGGCAGCAAGAGAAAAAATGTGTATTAGGAGAGGAGCAGAGGAGAGATAATAAAATTAATTTGATCCGCTCTCTAAAATGATGACACAGAGAAAGAACTTATGCAAGGGATTGCATGAACATGGTGCCCTCTTCAGCACTTAACGTGCTGATTCCCCTAGGGATTGACTTGCTGAGGCCAAGAGTAGAATGGGTATTTCACCTTTTGGCTGCTGCTATCCCATTATTGTATCCAGAGGCTAAGCCACATGACTCAGCTCCCTCCCCCACATTTTGATTTCTCTCTTTTCCATCATCCTTTCATTACAGAAAATTAAAAGAGTACGCTATGAGGTCAGTCCTCTCTGTTGACATTTGTTGCAACATATATGGGGATGGAAATACAGAATAAAGTCTTGTTTTTCTGTTTTCTGTATCTCCTAGTAGTTTCAGTCAAGATCAGCCAAAACACTTTTAATAATGTCAAAGCACAAAATAGATGTTTTAAATACGTCTTATTTTAGTAATTTGGACTGCCTGAGGTTTTGCAAATTTCCTTGCTTCTTTTGGTCATAAACTGTCCTCTGCTAGGAATGCCTTGTGTTTCACTAGAAACAATGTGATCCACTCTATGAAACTGATAACCTACATCTCTTTTTTTAACTGAAATTCGATTTAGTGGCTTCATATTTTTGAGCTTCGAACAATATGATATAGCTATTATAAAATAAAATTAAGGACATAGGAAATAAGTTTACTCACACACACATACAAAATTAAGGGACTGGAGTTTCAATGGGGTTAGGAATAGAAGTTGTTTCCTGTAGTTTTTAAGTTTCGTCACAGCAGTTGCTTTCTTTAGCAGTAAGACCACATCTGTTCACCTGGTTCATACCCTGAATTTATTTCATTTTGAGACAAATCAACCTCTCTTTAGTATTTTTATTCTCTCCCCAACTGACATCCTTCTCCTGCTGCAATGAGTGGGACTTTTGCTTTTTTTTCTAGAAGGCTCAATTTTCCTTGCCCATCCATACCAAAGCTGTCCTGGTGAGTTGATGTCAGCAGGGAAACAATTTGCTTGAGAGAGGCAGCCCATGGAACTTCAGTAAAGGTCCCTGCATAGTGACAGAGCTGAAGCACACTTGGCCAAGTTGGGGAAACAAGTGACTTCTGAATGCTCCCTGGTGGCTGTGTGTGCAGAGACCAACCAGGGCACATGCTATGCCCATGAGCTTCTTCAGCCAGTTCCAGCCAGCTGAGCAACCCTAGGGAGCTCCTTCCTTGCTCCCTGCTCACTGCCCTCACCCTCTTTCACCCTTCAGCAAGAACAAGGACCAGAGGAAGGATCTGCTCTGGGTTTGGTCAATTTTAGTCCAGAGCTTGCTGTCTGCTCAGATGTGCTTTTCAGCCAGCACAACCACGCTGGCTGGGGACACAGGTGAGGAGAAGAGGACCTGGGAGACTGTGGAGCAAGGCAAATGTGTTTGGAAGGGAGTATTGCTCCTTTCTGCAGCACATCCCTCATGCCACCCGAAAAAATGCAGTGACAAAGGTAAGAACTCCCTGCTGCTTCATACCATTTCTAGAATTTCCCATCTAAACAAGACAAACTAATTCCCATCTTTTATTATTTTACAGCAGAGTGTTTTGCTTATGAAGGAAATGTATAATTTAAAACCTAAAAAAAAACCTTGCTACCACATGTTCATGCAAGAAAACCACAACAATTAGTTTGCTTTAACCTTGAGGTTTTGTTGCTCAGACTTCCTAGATAATGTAAGTCAGTCATCAGATGAAGATTTAGGCATTTGTCATTCAGGATTGTAACATGAGGAACATGGGACCAGAGTGTAGCTGCATTGCCATGACCCCAGTTCTGCAATCAGACACCAGCATGGAACCATGCAAGAGCTTACCCAAGGGGAACTGACTGTAGAATTAAGACCTAAATTTACCCAGTAGAACTGGTAGTAGTGGTGAGGTCCCGATGAAAAGACTTCAGCCAAAACCCCTGTTTCTCTGAATTTTCTGATTAAAGAATGGTTTGGCCTTTGGTTGTTTATAAACTGTATCACAAAAATAATTTTACTTTCATGAAAAGTCAAGGTTATCCTCATGATGTGCATGTATACTAAGTCTTTTTATTTGGTTTTTTGGGGTGGTTTTTTGCCTTTTTGGGGTTTTGGGGTTTTTTTGTTTTTTACCAGTTGATTCTTTTGTGTTTTCAAGGGCTTTTATCCTCACAAATAGAATCTGTAAAGCTCTAGAGAGTGTTAGTTTGTCACCCTCAGGTGAGCAGGGAAAGGTGCATTAAACTCATGGAGACACTGGTGCTCTCTCACCAGCTCTTGCATGCAGCAGGTCTCATATGGGTGTCTCCTATCTGGTGGTACTTTGGCCTAACTGCTATGAGGTTTGGAGAATCTGAATAAAAATATATCTCTGACAAGGAGAGGGGCACATCCAGGACCTGGAGCAAATGTGCCTGGGATCAGAAGTCATTGTGCTGTGTGGCTAGAGTGAAATGGCGACAGGGTAGTCTCCACTCCAGTGGATAAGGATGAAGTGTCAGACTGCCCTGTCACATCCTACATGTGCTGGATATAATAAGGGGATTCTTATTTGATACATGGACAGTATTGTTGATTAGCATTGGCTTTCCTGATTTAATTCCATGTCCCCTTCCATTCTCCACCTTCAATAATGTTTTCTTTGTTTTACAGATGTGGTGCTGTTACAGACTAAACTTGGTGTTTGCTAGGAGGAAGTATTGCATGACAAAAGTATTTAATTTCCCAGGGACCTGGTTGAAAAATCAATCCAATACTCTTTGTTATTTATACAAGAAAGAATCCCTAGAAAATTAAATAGGCCTTTTTTTCTTGCTAGTAGTACCGGAAAAAAAGGAGTTACAAAAGTGTTCTTCTTCTCATTCATTTCCCAAAGGAAAGATACTTCATTATTGCTTTTGTTAGCATCATTATCGTCATGCAATCTGAATAAATATAACAATATACTTCAGCAAACTAAAAATACTGAAAGGAATGAAATGTAAAAAAAAGAGTGTTTCTTTCCTTTGCATAATGTGAAAGAATGTCATATGAACCACATCTATTTACTTTTCCAAACCAGATTCTATTATTATACTAAAAATGCTGGAGAAGTTGCATCCCAAATAATTTTCTCAGCTAGTATCTAATAGGAAAATAAACCCTTATTCACCCAAGTGTCATAAAATGAGCCAATCATAAAATGACAAGTCTGCATCAAGTTCATTATCCGATCCACTGACTTTTTCACAAGAATCATATTATTTATAATCTGGTGAAGCATATCAGCTGCCAAGAGTAGCATACAGTAGTATTAAACTACTTTTACAGAAAAAAAACTTGACAATTTTGTGTAACGTTAGTGAGATTCCATTGTGTGTTCCTGACAAATGGCTCCCCTGCAGTTGTCTAAGCATTAAGTTTCCAGACAAGACCATTTATTGATATGCAATGCAAGTTATAGAATAAGCATCATATCAGCAAATCTAAAGCAGTAATTTGCACTGTTCTTAGAGACATAATGTCTGGAGAGTCTAAAACGAAACTAACTCCAGGAGATGTTTATGAGTATTGTGAATGAGGGATAAAAAAACCCACCCAAGAGCGATAACTTGGTGATGGGATTTTAATTTAATTTGAAGTAATGCAACCAAACTGCATGAGGGGAAGGAATGGAGGGAACAATCAAGTCTCTTAACCAACACTATTTTATCCTGCCATTAAACTGTTATAATTACCCAGTATTTGACCAGATGGCAAGTCATTTCTAAAGTCAGACCAGGTGTTCAAGATGCAGAGATAATCACAAAGCTGATGACTGTGGTGAAACTAATTAAAAAGTGTGTTGCAGTGGCACAGTAGTACTGTGGAGGGAGAGTGACCAAAAATAACGCAATAGGAAAATTCTGAAGTACTACAACAAAGGGATTTGAAAAATAGTAACCAAAACCAAACAGAATTTAATTAATTTGAATTATCAAGTTCAGACAAACACTCTAATAAACTATTAGATAATATATTCTATTGGGGGCTTTCTGGGATTTTGTTTCTAACACAAATAGGAAGACAGAAGTGAAAGGCAGAACTAATAAAGATGAAAACTGTCAACCCAATCAGAAGGGCAAAATACAGGCACAGATGCACATCAAAATGAAATATGGGCACAGAAAGTCCTTTTCATGCAGATGAACGCTGATTACATGGCCACAGCTGGAAATTACGGAGAGCTTTATTCATTAAAAACTGACTATCTTCAATTAGGCTCTGCTTTCATGACAAAACAACAGAGTAACAAAGAAATGAATTGCCATGCTGTGCCTGCAGTTCCCCAGAACACACTGCCCTGCAGCCAGCACACTTCTGCTTAATAGACCCCTTCACCTTTCTGGGACCAAAAATCAATTCAGACATGGAGGAAAACACATTTAACTGGAGGGTGCAGGGGAAAACAAACTTTCAAAACGCACAAACACCCCACTATACAATGTAGGCAATCAAACTATCTTATTGCCAGCTTCGTGCACGCAGGTTTGCCCTGCCAGCTCTGCACTTTGTGATCTTCTCTGGCTGTCTGCTCTAAGATGTAAGTGTGAATGCTCATGCTGTGCCCATGGCCCTGAGGAGATCACTAATAGGCTCCGTGCTATGTCCATACATGAAGCCTGATGCTAAAGGGTCCAGGGTACAAGTAAAAGCTGAGACCTAATAAAGCTCTTCATCAGGTTTTTCAATCAAGAAAGGGGGGCATTCACAGCTGCCCAGCTCATCAGCCTTAGGAGAAGGGTTGTTCCTCTCTGTGCTCTTGCAACCTGCTCCAAAGCCTGTGGACATCCACAAGGGAAGAGGGATGAAACATCTGCAGGCTGATGAAAGCCTAAAAGTCCTCGTCTTCAGTGAGCATTTTTGCCATTAAAAAATGATGAAAATTATGTGCACCGCTTCACCCTATGGTAGCCACATTGTGCTGATGATGTATTTTGGCACAGTTGCATGGGAGCTTTTGCTAGCAATATCAATTAGGATTCAGAGTCACTCTGCTGCTTGGCTTTTATCTCTGAGAGAGCTTTCAGATGTGTGAGCTGGCCACACTTTGGGCAAGGATGCTCAGAGTGTTTGCACTCTCATCAAGCCCTCCATCATCATAGAGTTTCTTTTTGTTGCAGTTGTCTTTGCCTGCAGATAGCTGGAAATTTCTTGGTGCAGAGGTGCTATGATTTGAAATAGGAATAGGTAGCAGATGGAGTTGATAAATCTGTGGGTAGTCTGATTAATTCTGCCAGTAATAATTTTGCACTCACATTAGTTCTAGCAATAACATATTGTTGGCCTCTCTCTTGATTAAGGCTACAGACTGCAGGAGCCCTGCTGCTGCAATCAAATGTTTCTTCGTACCTTTCCAGAAAACAAAAGGGGTCAGTAAGTCTGTTAATGGCTGTGACCAATTGATATCTGTTGTATCTTACTTATCATTGACATCCAGATTGCTAAAGCATTATCTTACTATTTTTTTATCAGTTTTCGAGCTGGCTAAAACCAGAAGATTAATTTTTAATCTAGTCCTCTTTTCTTCCCTTCTTCTTTTTTTGATCTCATATTTTGGAAGTTTTCAGTCAACTCTTGTTGTGACATTGATATAGAGAAGATATTTCCCTCACTGAGAATGAGAAAAATAAGGACCCTTAATTGGAAACAGGAGTGCAGACCCCAGATAATGGTGCAAGCCTATGGAAAACAGTTTACCCAGTTGAAAATACAGCTGCATTCGTTCCAGCAGTGGTTCCTTAATACAGAACACACACTGCAGGGCATGAGGCTTTCCAAGTATTTTTAACCTCTTAGAAAACTGGTATTCTAGCGTAAATGTCTCAAGGCATTTAATATTCAGTGCTTTTCAGTTTCGAACGGATATTTTTCTAGGGACAATTGTGAATAAGTAGACTAAGGACGGCAGCTTCTGTGAAAGCTGGTGTAGGCACAGTGTCTTTTACTATTATGATTATTATTAACAAGTGCATAATCTCCTGCACCAGCTGTTATTTCTATGCTGTCTTCTTGCTGCCATACTTGCCCTGCATTTAAACAAGCAGGGTGGTTGCTATTTTTTGGAATAAGACAAATATAGGTAAGTTAAAGGAACTTGGAAATAAAAGCTCAGATATTAATACAATAGGGACACCACAGGACTGAAATAAGCACACTGCTAGGGAAGAAGAAAGTTTCCTATTAATCTACAGATTTTTAATTACAAATTAGAGCCCACATATTTGGTCCTCTGACCTAAGGTTCAGGTTTATAGTGACCTACAGGCAGAGGTTTTTAAGAACCATGCAATCAATTTTTAGCGTTCAACAGGCCTTGCAACCAACTCACATTTGCACACAGAACTGAGGGAAAGGCCCTTTTTTCCCTGGCTCTGCTATACAATGGCCTCTGCTGGCAGGTGACACTGCAGAATAGAAGAAAGCTGGGTTAAATCTGCTGCCTGCCTTGCCCAGGAGAAAGCAGGTATGAATGTGTGCTCCCCCAAATCAGGTATGCACCTTTGCTGTTAAGCACAGAAAGAAAATAAGCTAAAGAAAGGGAATAAAGGGAGAGAAAAGGAAGGACAAGAAAGTGTTTCTTCTTTCCTTAATCATAGCTAACCATTTTCTTGTATTAGTAATATGCAAAAATAAAAATCTCTGACTATAACCTAAAGCATGGTATGCTTGTAGGAGCCTTTTTTGTTGCCTTTCACAGGCTTTTCAGCCTTAGATGGGCTTTGGCTTTCCAAACCCCGTCCCTGTGTAAGGACCCTTGGAACATTCCACCCCCTCTGCATTTGGGTTTGTGGCCAGGTCAGAGCTGATATAACCAAGGAAAGCCCCAACCCTTTTAGACAGAGTCTTATATCTCTCCTGGGGTTTTTGTCCCTGCTTCTGCTTTCTGTACACTTTGAATTTATGTCCAAGTTCCATCAGGATGTCCTTCTTCATCTAGCAGGCATCTTGCCACCACTACTTGACTTCTTTTGTGTCAGGATGGAACATGCTTGGAAAACAAGGAAGCGATTTTTGAAAATTAATCAGCTCTCCTGGATCTCTCTTCTCCCCAGGGCCATATCCCATGGGACTTTCCCAAACAAATTTTTGGCATGGTTTTATTATAGCACTTACTTCAATGATGACTTTGCATCATTTGCCTCACTATTTCCTTTGGATTACCCCTTTCAAAATAAACAAACAAAATTCATATTTTGAGCAGTACAATAAGGTTTTTTTTCCCCATCAGGAAACCTAGAGGCTCTGTGCTGATCCCATGCAGTTTTCACAAAAATTCAGGACTAGCTTTGTGAATGGCCTCAGTACTGCAAACCTGTTTAGTTGTGACAATTTTGGGCAAATTAAAATTTAATGCATGCTGAAGGACCTCAAAAATCAGTCTCCACATGAGATTAAGCTTAGTACAAGTAGATGTAATCTACAGTAATATGTTAATTCTGTCACAGAATGCATACGAGAATTTCAGTAATAACCACACTCATGCTAATAAAATCAAGGTGTCTAGAGAGGATAATTACTCTATGACCTTGCTGCTTTCCAGTGAATGACCTGTAAGATTTGGGAGTGAAGGTGGTTGAATATGTTCTGATACAAAGTTTTTCTATTAGAGAATGATCCCAGAACTGGGACATTGCAGAAGGACATATATATTGTCCTGAAGAATTTGACATAAAACTTTTTAACTTGTTTGTTTGAATAATTCTGAAATTCGCAACTTTATGTGATCAAAAATCTTTGCTTGAAATAGTGCATCAGTACTTGAAATGTATAAGATACCATATAAATTTCAAAGCAAGAAATTAAGTATGAAGACTTTCAATAAACTCAATGTTTCTCACACTTTTTAATATGCACTTTGAAATTCTTTACTTTTCATTCACAACGTGAGGAAGGAATAAAAGGATACAATTTTTTTCATTTTTTAACTACACGTACTTAAAGGAGTGTGTTAAAGCAAGATGAGTCCAGCATCTCTTAAATAGGAAAAAAAGGGTGTCAGGTTTATTATTTTGGACTTCTTTTTAATTTGTATAATTAAGACACCGAGATAATAGCAGTGTTCTCATGGTTTAGGAAGAAATACCTGCATTCTACAGAGAAAACAGATGTTTTATCAAACTCTGAAGATAATCAGCATATTTACATACACACTTTTATGTTTAACTGCCAATTTCTGTTTCCCAATTAAAGTGGTTTATTTGACTGTTATCTTTAGCTAATTAGTACTTATTTTAGGGAGTGAATACAGCGTAGGTTTCAAGGGAAAGTAAACTCATTGGCTTCAAGTAGGGAGAATAGCTTGATGGCTGAAAAAGAATTGCCCCAGATAATGAATTCCTGCGTGTTTTGTAATGTAACCTAATGTCTCATGCAGCTACTAAACTCCCAGATGGCCCAGCAGAGGCACATACTCATCAGGTGACATATTAGCCAATTTAAAAGACAATTAGTAAGCACCCCTCTTTCTGTACTCTAAGCATTAGGAAGATTCACATTCCACTCTTTTATGTACTGGCCTCCAATTCAAAACATATGGAACAATTCCTTTTTTCTTTTTCCTAGAGGTGCTGCTCTCCTGCTGCTCCCACTGAATTCAGTACATACTTATTTGCTAAAGATGCTGCTGTGCATTTTGGCTCGTGCACCCTTGATTTTCCAAGCATCTTCACTGTCAGGGTATCTGCTATTGCAGATGCCTCTTCCAGGTTTCACAGCAGGGACAATTTACTTTTACCTTTATTATACCAACAGCCCTGATGCTTTACTTCACCAAGAGGGGCATGGTTTAATTACTGGAAGGTGTCAGTGCTGTGTATGTGTTGGCATTGGGACAGGCCGAAAGTTTGGTAAAATTATTCACCAAAACCAGGAGGCAGTTAATGGATGTGCGCAAGATGGGTCAAGGGTGTGACTTAATTCTGAACCTTTTGGACTTGGCTCCATCTCTTTAGACAAGCATCTTAAAACTGAGCCCCCATAAACTGAGGGTATAAATGTGTATACAGCTGAGTCTAGCTCTCCGTAAGGATTTAGGCTGAACAGACTCTGAACCAAAGGGCACAGCTGTTCTGTTCTAGTATTAAGTAGATCACTAGATTCCTCTCCCCATAACATTCCAACTTGATTTCTTTCCCAAGCAGCAAACAATGAAAGGTGTGAATCCTTCGGCCAACACTGTGGGAGGCATGTGCTGCTACCTGACCCTTCACCATCTGGATTTCAGACTATTTAGCCTGGATCTGTTTTGCATGCTCCAGATTCCCAACCTACAAGTAATTTTTCCACAGTATATCCACATCCATTCTAGGAAGTGTTTATAACTTGAAGGGATTTTAGGTATACACATATATACTTAAGCATAATAGTCAACATACATAGAATAATTACATATACTGGACTCAATTGTCTGTCTAAAAATCCGTTTAGACCTTTTGATCACAGCTGTTGTCTCCTTCATTTTTTTTTACTCAATTGCTTTTCAGTCATGAATTTCACTTTTTTCAAATTTTCTCATACCTCAGTCTCAATTTTCTACCACTAAATTCTTGACTGGACAATTTGTATAGGTATTATAAATAGGGAATTTTATTTTAATAGATTGTCATGCACCTACCAGTAAGTCTCGTATAAGTGCTTAAGCAGCAGCAGCAAATAGCAAAGTCCTGAGCCTACCTCTAGATCTGTAATAATTTTATATCAATCCTTCATATATTTGGGCAGACCCTCAAACTTTTCTATCGACTTGCTCTGTAGCATGTCATTCCTGCTGAGTTCAGTGACATACAGGTGATCCTGCTCTTCTCCCCAAATTCAGGATTTGAGTTTTTGCAAGACACATATTTCTGGATGGTTAGGCCTCCACTCCAGGCAAAGCACTGGGAGACACCAAAGGGTGTTATTTTTCCAGGCTGTGGCAGAGATAGCACCTGGCTGATCAGCCTGGATGTTTCCATGCTTTGTCATTGCTTTTCTTCTCTGTTATATTTACATATTTTGATATGCAGCAATTTCTTCTCTCACGTCTGCTCTTCTCCAACAGCCAATAACTGTCTGTCATGGAGTTGTTTATAGATGTGCAGCCTCCATTTACAACTTGTGCCCCGACTTTCAATTCCTTAGCTGTTACACCACACTTAAACCCCATGTCAGACACAAGAACTCCTGGTGCCAGGCTCTGTTTCACACAGCAAAGTGCCACAGTCAGAGGGTAAGAAGCCTGGCAGGACAGGGCAGGGCCTGGCAGTGTAAGGCAGAGGTAGCAAAAGGCCTGTGGCTGCTCCTCCTGGTCTTGCTACCTCTCATAATTGCTTATGGAGAGTAAGGAGAATTTTCTGTCACAGTGATATACCAACTACATATGTTCCCAGCCATCACAGAAAGAGGATTCATAGGCTCTGAGCATTACAAACTCTGTTCTGTGGCTCATTGTTGCACATGCTGCTGGTGTGTAGTGGCTCTTTTTCCCCAGTGGGAAAAGTAGGAAAAATGGTAGGAGTTCCCTTCTCCATCTTCAGAAGTACCAAACCTCTTTGGTCCTAGTAAATTGCAATGTGCTGGCAGGGAGCAACCACTTGGAATTTCTGTCTCTGTGTCTTCTCTTGGAATATGTCCCAGCTGAAATCACCTAGGTGCCTGCTGTGGATTGCAGGAATATGGGTAAATATCTGGATTCCATAAGTTCCTTCTTCTGCACTCCTTCAAATTAAGGACAACCATATAGACTTGTGTGAAACACTGTTGGGAAAATGACTCTGAGACTTAGAGGTGAAATTTTTCACAGCTGTGAATGTATACACAGGTGTGAAACCTTGAAAAAGATATTAAATGTGTAAATGAGAGGCATTTCAAAGAGACAGCAACAGAGGTCTGCACAGCAAATATTAGGAATACTATGTGAAAGGTGTTATATTGAAAGAGAGAATTTATATGTCTCTGAACGGGACTAAATTTAAAGCATAATTAATCTTGTTGACAGACTAGCAATTTTGTTTATTGAAAATATATTGTTTATAAAAACTGGTATAAGAGTACTATGTCTATAAAACTCTAATGATCATAGAGTCAATTACTCAAATTTTAGAAAATAGATGTGTAGCTTTGTTGGGGGCCACATAATAATTATTTGACTTTAGATTTACAACAAAATTATTAAACAGGTTTGTTCTTAGATACCTGTGACATTCGGTGTGAAGAACCTCATAGAAATTTTACTGCCCTTTATATTTTTGGGGATCTGTGAGCAAAATTTATTTTGACGAGCAAAACTATCTCTCCCTGAAATCAATAGAGTCACTCACACTGACTTCAGAGGGAGCTGCATCAGGCACTGGTGACCAGCCCTAAAGTTCAAAGACATTTCAACAATTTTCAGCTACAGGGGGAATGTTCAGCAGGATACAGATCAGGCCTCAAGAGTAAATGTATTTACACCTGAATAATTCTATATCACACACACATATATATATGCAGTACAATATTTATGAATATGTGTGGAAGGATTCTGTAGAGCATGTAGCAATGCCAAACCCAGCATAATGAAGTAATTTTCGAGGCATCTCAAATAAAATAAGTTGATAGATGTTCAGGGAGGTTTTGGGGTAATACTCTGAAAAATCTGTACAAAATACTCTTTCAATATGGCAAGTACTATGAATAACTTATACGAAGTTGGAGAATCATTTAATGGTTTGGGTTGGAAATGACCTTGAAGATCATTTAGCTCAAACTCCTCTGCCGTGGGCAGGGACAACTTTCACTAGACCAGATTTCTCAGAGCACCATCCAACCTGGCCTTGAACAATTCCAGGGATGGAGCACTCACACCTTCTCTGGGCAACCTCTTCCAGTGTCTCGCCACCCTCCAAGTAAAGAATTTCTTCCTAATATCTCATCGAAACCTGCCCTCTTTCAGTTTGAAGCAATTCCCCTTTCTCCTACCATTACACGCCCTTGTGAAAACTCCCTCTCCAACTTCCTTTTTTCACCTTGAGACAGCTCAAGAGCTTTATTCATTTTGGTTTTGAGCAAATATATAGGAAAAGTATTTTAATTTCAAATCTGAACTGAAGGCAAGGATAGGCCTGATTCTCTTGTTTAGTGATGAAGCGTACATTTCTTCATGTTCTTCTGACATTCCTTCATAGTTGCAAATCATGATGGATGTCACGTATGATTACTTGAGTTTCAATACAAGACGGTGCTGAACTGAAACTGGGTTTGAAACGGCAATCCTTAGGCAAAATTTTCTGCACTGTGCAAGGAGCAAGGCCCTTCATGTCCCAGAGCTGACTTATAATTACAACTGTAGGTTCAGAGTCAAGCCAAATGATTCAATGTGAAGTAGTTAAATTTTGAAGATTGTACATTGAGGTTCCATTACTCAGTCCTGCTTCCCTCTCTCTGTTCCTCCACACAGGAGTGTTTTGCAACATTTTTTATTATTTTCCATTGTAAGTAGTGCTCTTCTGGTTTCCTTTCACTTTTTCCTCTCATAACTCCTGAATATATTGCTTTGTTCAGACATTAAAAAGCTGCAAATATTATATTAAAATTGCTTAAAATCATTGGAAAGAAGCACTGGAGCACAGGAGTTTGCATTTCAGATCGTAAAACCAACACAAATAATTTAGTTTAAATTGGGAGGACTGTAACTCACTGTTCACCAGAGGGGCCTGCTGCTGATCCATATTTTATGGAACGTACATTTTTAATGAAAAAGGAACAGTTTTCCATTTTGAAATGGAATGAAATACTGATTGTTCTGTAATTTAAAATAAAATAAAAAAGAAAAAAGATCTCTTGCTGCTCCTGGCTGCAGTAACACACCTGATTGCTTATTTTCCTTGTAGGTCAGTTCTAACACCTCATTTCCCCCCTCCCTCAAAGAGCACTATGTACACCCCTATTTTTCCCTTCTCCTTCCTCATTTCCCCCTCTTCTGACTCCTTTTCCACAGGTACATCCCAGGACTATTTCTCCTTCCCTTGAAAGGCCCAGACTTGCCCACAGTACTCCCCACAGTGGTCTTGCCTCCATGTCTGTGTATGGTGGAATAGATTTTTCCATCTCAACATCCGAAGGGTCCCACTGTGTCCTGGGGGGCATCAGGCACAGCTTCACCAGCAGGTCAAGGGAAGTGACTGTCCCTCTCTGCTCTGCACTGCTGCACCCTCACCTTGAGTGCTGGGGGCAGTTTTGGGTGTCTCAATTCAAGAAAGATAAAGCTGATTAAGAGCACCCAAAGGAGGCACACAAAGATGGTGAAGGGCCTTGAAGGGAAAAATGAGGATCAGCTGAGGTCACTTGGCTTGTTCATCCTGAAGAAGAGGAGACTGAGGAGAGACCTGATTGCAGTTAGTTTCCTCATGAGAAAACGGACAGGCACTGATCTCTTCTCTGGGGTGACCAGTGACAGGACCCAAGGGTATGACATGAAGTTGAGTTAGGGAAGGCTTAGGCTGAATATTAGAAAAAGATTCACTGGAACAGGCTCCTCAGGGAAAGGGTCACAGCATCAAGCCTGACAAGTGAAGAAGCATTTGGACAATGCTCTCAGGCACAGGGTGTGACTCTTGGAGTGTCCAGCACAGGGCCAGGAGTTGGATTTGATGATCCTTGTGGGTTTCTTCCAACTCAGCATATGCTATGCTCAGCATATTCAATGACTTTTCTTGGCCATCTGTGATGGACGCCTCCACGATTTCACTCCCTGAACAGGGGTGTTATTCAAAAGCCAGGACTCTCTTCCAGAAATCCATGTGCCCTTCTTTGCCCAGGTCCCTTTGGACAGGGCAGTCTAAAGAGGTGATTGCTACCCTGGGGCTGGAACAAGTGGGGTCTGTGCTGTGGGCTTCATCTGTCATTGTGGGTTTATTTTGATTTAAGGTAGCTCCTCCACTGTTCTCAGATTGCCTTTCACTCTTTTCAAGTGGGGTGTAGATTGATGGCATTGGCAAAACAACACAAAGAAAGGCAAACGCAGATGCCAGCTCCCTGTCTGGCCTGAAGGGAAACTTTCTCCTTTCACAAGCACAGCACAAATGCCCAGTCATCCATTCCCTAGCAGGAATAAGGGAGAAATTATCCTAGAATATGGCACGATGCCAGCATACTACAAAGATCCATATACTATATGCAGTGGCACTGCACTTTGTATATTTTGAATCTCAAACATTTTTGCGAGAGACTCTGTTGGGTCTCTTTTATCAGCCATGGGTGCTTGTGAAAGGGAAGGGGAGGTTTTAGAAGGCCAATTAACAAGAAGCCTTCTCGCAGAAAAACCTTTCCAGGGGCTAGAACCAGATGAATCAAAACTCTAAGCTGTTGCTCTATCTCCCTCTAGCGAAGCCCAGGAGGGGAGGCTGCTGCTGCCTCATGTCCCATTTTGCTGCATCTTCAGGCAACCACAGCTGCATCTTCAGGCAACCAAAGCTGGTTTTCTTTTCTTCTTTAGCCTTATTGCACACACTGCCATACTCTTCCTCAAAAAACAAACTAACCAAAAAAAAAACCCAGAATAAAATCAAGCACAAGATCTGCATAGCACACAAGATTTTGTATATAGATTTTGCTTTGCTGTTCTTCTCGTATTTTTTTCTTCAGCTCACAGAAGAAGGGGTGACTAAGCTTTTCCTGATGATTGCAAAACTCCAGGTGTTTGAAAAAGAAAAATCACTCCATAGCTACTTCTACTAACAAAATGTAAGCAAGATGAATGAATTAATAAATTTTAATGACAGCATCTAGGCAGACGTTTTTATTCCTGTGTTAGATCTGACTAGTACATGGGATATGGTTATTCCACTTTAAATAATATCTTGGAGAATGTTTGGATCATGTGTTTCTCTCAGCTGCATCTCAATTAATTTTGTGTTATAGAAAGTAGCAGTATGGAGACCAGCAGCCAGTGCAATTATTTACATCCTCCTGACATGACATTTAGTACAACAGCATGTCAAAAATAGTAATTTATATTACATGCCATATGCCATTTTTTTGAAATGCAGACAGTATATGTACATGGCCATGCAGTACCCTAAAACAGATTAGTGTGGTCCCACTGGTTTAAAGCCGAGATTACATTAAAATTAATTTAAAGCTTCATATCTGACCAGCAAGTACAGCGCGTGAGACGTTTTCCATCCTGCACCATTACAGTCTTGCATCCTGTACTCATTATAATGTTGAGGTGCATATTCTTTTTGACCACAAATACAAAAGCAGAATCTGACTTTTTGTATTTGGTGAATTGTTTCTGCTGAAGCAGGAAAGTAAGAAGCCAACTTGCAAACTCCCCAGCTGCTACAAGGTCCAGATCTCCATCTTGGACTGGTCCTTTCTTCACACACTGAGCTGCCATTTGTTCACTCTAAGGACCATGCTCATCAATCACATTTCAACAGAGGAAATCTGTTTCTGTCTTACATCCTACAGAAGGGCAGTATTTTTCTAAGACAATAATATGAAATCAAGAGGGAACACTTAACCAGTTCCACAAGGTGGTATCTCTCCCTCCCATCAAATATGTGATTAACATATAGCAGGAGAGAAAGTGAGTCCCAAGAGGGTAATGAGAGAAGACTAATGCTACCTTTACATCATAGTTAACCCGTAAGGAGAATCCATTTAATCCTGGGGATTTGTTGAGCCTTTTCAATTGTACATTTATTCAGCTACAGATTGATTTTAAAATATGTTATCTGGCTCTTTCAAGGACGAGTGGTACTTCTAATCAGTTCCCCCACAAAATTAGATACTGTTTACACTCTATAACTGCAGACATCCTTGACTTCTGGAGATTTGCATTCCACACATACCTGTTGGTTTTTCCTTCTGGAACTGTAATGGAATTATAGAAGCGGAAGACTCAACTGCCTACATTAGTGAAGTTTTTCTTTTACTGTCTGTCTCTGCTTTATGTATTCCTGACATGCACTAGATTTTTTTTAGAAGCATGCTCACTAATTGCTCTTACTTTTTAGGTTTGGTGTGCTGCAGGATGTACTGTAAGAGTGTACATTTTATAGAGAAAAAGGAAATCAATTGCTTCCTAGCAATCTGTACAAAGTTTTCAGATGTATTCTACCTTACATCCTATTCAATGTCCCACAGGAGACAAAAATCTGGTAGAAAAATCAGTGGAAATAATAATACTAACTGCAATACTACATGTTACATATATTATCTTCACATAATATGTATATAAAGTTATATACAGGTAAATCTTCAGGTCCTTTTTCTCCCAGAAGCCAAGAATGGTGGTAAATTCCTGCAGGTGGGTTTTGCCAGTGTTGCAGTAGGGCTTGAAGCAGCTCAAAACCTTAATATGAGGCAGCACCTGCCCCAGGATGTCTAAACACATCTTGAAATAAAAATCACAAAGATGCTTCTTGGATTTCCAAACTGTGTCAATTGACAAGGTCATGAATCAAATCAGGTGGGATCTGCAGAAAATTCAACCAGCTGTATTGGTGTTACAGATAGTGCTTGAAAGGTGACAGAAAATCAGTAATTTATTACCTGTGTTTCAAATTTCATCTTCTAAAAGTGACAAGTTTCTGGGGTTTGTGACACATGAATAATAAACTCTGTCTCATTTCTCCATTCCAGGGCATCAGGTTAGCTCTGACTCACAAGAAAAAGATTCTTCTATTAGGTAATGAACATCATGACCTGCAACTCTCAGCCTCTATTAGTCTATTACAAGGAAAATGACTCCTTAAGAACTACATTATTTATTTCAGCAACCACCAGTAGAATAGACAGGACAGTGTCTATTTACACAGACAGATCTATGTAAATAGATCTGAGCTGATTGCTTTTAGGTTTGTAGCTATTTAGGAATTAGGTTTAGAGCTATGTAGGAAATTTGGGAACCTCTGATACTAATCTATTTAACCTCGAGAGAAAATCATTGCAAGAGAAAACATTACAGTAATGAAATGCAGCTCTGCATGCAGCTCTGATTGCTGATGGGTCTGGACAGCAGACCAGTCAAACCTGCGCTGCTGGTCTCCCTCTGCCTCTCACAGGTAAATACACAGAACGGCAGACGGAAACCTTCCCCATTCCTTTTTCAGAAGCAAGTGGCTTAATCGTTTGGCCGGCAGGTGGAACCCTCCTACTTCTTTTTCCCTGACAGCTTCACTCGAAATCAAGAGAAAGGCAGCCCTCACCCTTTCGCCTGCTCGGCTCTGCTGGTGTGGCAGCCCTGCTCGTTCTGCTCATCTCTGATCCCACTGTCATTGTCCCCAGAATATGTATAGGACCATTCCAGAAAAGGGGGAGATAAAGCTGTTTTCTGAGGGCTGCATTTCATTGCCCGACCACAAAGGCAGCTCTGAAATACTACGAAAATAGAACATGCCATTAAGCTTTTCTGACAAATGTGTGTTAGTTTTTCTCCCTAAAGGGGCTTACAAGAAAGCTGGAGAGGTACTTTTTACAGGGAAAGGGGGGAATGGCTTTAAACTTAAAGAGGGTAGGTTTTGATTTAGGTGTAAGGAAGAGATTCAAAGCAATATCTGGTCAAAGAGTTCCAGGCCACGAATTAGTACTTTAAGTTTTAAAGCCTGAGAATTCAACACCTTTCACACAGGGATTCTTATTTAAGCGGAGCTTTAAACAACTGTTTTTTCAGTATAGTTTCTTTATTATTAGTTTGTTTTCTCTTTTTCCATGTCCCGCACAGGGGATTTACTTTTCTCCCTTCAAACTCATCACATTATCAGAATATTTATTCTGCTTATGACTATAAAAATATTTGATTGGTTAATATAAAATAGTAATCGGTTCTTTCCATTGCTGATTTCACCTGCCAATTAATTGCTAGTTGGTACCTCTGTTGAGCTGTGTCTTTAGTCAAAGTGAATTTTTTCTTATTTTAAAACATTTATTACAAATCTGTCCCACTTACCTCTGGAGTCATTCTAACCTTGTGTAACAGCAAGGCCTGGAGCAGTAGGGTCATGTGCAAAGGATGCTGCTGCTTCTTAGCAGTTCATCTATGTCCCCACATCCCCCCTCTCCCCTCCACCAGCTGCGTGCTCTACCAGCCTTTTCTTTATAAGTGATATTGCATTGCAAATGCATCTACGTCCTCTTTGCTTTTAGCACTACTGGTCCAGAGATTTTTCCTTCCCGTTGCATACATGTGTGTCAGCTTATTTTTTCTCCAGATGGATTAGCTTCATGTTTCCAAGTTCAGCATCACTCCTTCCTCAAAAGTACTTGCAACTACTCCCCAGTCTCCTTTCTGTGAAGCTCTATCACTCCTAAGGGTTTTACTGTTAAATGCTCTTACTCCTCTTTTAATGTTTAAATTTCTTTTCTGAGACAGATCTCTTATTTCCTGGCCTGCCTCAAAATAATATGTAATGCAAAGAACAAGAGACAAAAGTTTTAAGCTCTATTGGAATTTTTGCTTAATTATTCATTGTTCCTCATGAGCTTTATCCTCAGATATTAAAACAGATACTGCCTCCACAACTACATTAAACACACATCACATAGAATTATGCTTTACATAGTCTTATATCCAAATTCTCATTTGCTCCTTAAACTATTATTTCACTATGTTTTCTCTTCTACTTTGTTACTGCAAATAACTTCATGTTTTGTTAGAGTAGGCTATTGTTTACAACTTTCTATAAGGTATTTATAATTTCTCCTTAAACAAACAGGATAGGCAGCACGGCTAACTTCATACTGCTCTGAAAATCTTCCCTTTTTCTATTTCCCAAAGTTTTTTTTAAACTGTGAAATCCGAAAGAATAATTCTTTGCATTCATCATTTGGTGATGAAGGAGTTACAGCTAAGATTTTTTCTTCCAATCTGTAAGGTTTTCTGACTGACCAATGGCTGCACACAAATTCCCACTGTATTCCAAGAGAGAGTGTTAAGAAGTTCATGCTGTCAATATTTGTCAAGGGCAAAGGTATTTTTGAGAGAAAATATATATTCGTGTTTGTGTATTCAATGAAATATTATGTGTATTCCATGAAAAAGAAAAGGTGTTTCCAAGACACATAGGAGTTGTGTCATCATTTTTCTGAAATTATTAAATTCTGAGGAGCTAGAAAACCTCAATTATCGTCTACAAGCAAGCAAATTATCTCTGAACAGTCTGGTCTCCTGCCCACTCGTCTTCCAGCTGTTTGTTGATGCAGCCAGCTCTGACCTCCTATCTATTTTACTTCTTTTGGCATTTCGGTGAGTTTTCAGCTTGTAGAATGTCTCTATTGGGCAGCATCAGAAATGGAACATCTGTATTTGTTCATATAACAAGCCTAGCACAAGTAGCAGCAGCAGTGCTGCTCTGATGCTGGCTCTGCTACAGAAAGAACAGATCCAGAGTCCTCCCCTTCCATGGCAATGTATAAATCATTTCAACTCCAGAGGGAGATCCACCATGTAAACACACAAAGAGCAAAACTCATTATTATAAAGGAAAATATATATCCCTAGACTATGTCACTAAATAATGGAGTCTTTGCTGAAGGTGAAGTCTCTTGTCAGGGAAAGGGGAAGCCACACATGACAGATGGCAGGAACATAATTTTGGTTAGGAGCACAATAATAAGATACCATTGCATAAAGTAATGCATTGATTTGTAACATGTCAGCTCTGTTGTGGCAACCCTTTGTTTTTATCACAAGGTAATTGAGAGGCAGTTTATCCCTAAGTGAAGCTGAGATAAAGCTCTTTCACATCTACAAATGAAGCAGCATATGTCAAAGAGGAATAACAGCAGAATAGCTAGCAGCAAATCCACTCCTCCCAAATGTGGTGTCCATGCCTGTAAAGATCTCCTGAGGTATCTCCAGAGTCCTTGATGATTAGGATGCAAGAGTGTCTAACCTGAACTGGACACAATTGCCTTCCCATCTTCAAGAGCCAGCTCTGGATATAGTTTTGCTCTGAGGTCAGTGAAGATTCAAGCTAAGAGCCTCAGCTAATTCATAGCAGCCACGCAATGCTTGCAACATGTCAGTACTTTCTGTCCACGTTAGGTCTGAATTGTGAATTGGAAGCAAAACAATTTTTTTCATATGGTCCCTTGGTTTTTTCCTAGCTTATTTTGCTGTAAATAATTGTTTTCTCTGATAAGGTTTGGAGGTAGGGGATGAAGTAAACAGTGTTGTTCTCTCCTTTTTCCCTTTCCACATGTGAATAGAGAATATATTCAGTGAGATCCAAAACCACTATTCATGGAAGCAGCAAAAGCAAGGTTCGTAAAGAGTAAATCTAGAGATCTCACTGAAGTAATTGTGCACAGCAACCAAGAGGTCTGGGCACCTTCACAACAACTGCAGAAACCCTAAGAGTGTTGATGGTTTCTGCTCAGATCTGGGAGAAAGCTGATCTATTTTCTGTGCTGTGTTTGCACACATATTATTTACCAAATGAAGATTTTCTCCATGTGCTAGAGAAAAATATTCCTCAGGGAAAAAAGTTCATTCCAATTGTGGCCATTCCAGAGGACACCCACGCCCAGAAGTGGACACCTGAGCAGGTCCAGACTGCAGCAACATGGAGAATTCTCAGGAATATCTGGGCTGCAACTCCGTAAGACATCAGTGTTTTCCAGCTTGGAAGCATGTTTAATACAGTGAAGACTAGAGAAGGAAATACAGATCTAAGGGAAATGGTAACCTTTTTCAGATTGTGAACTTCCAGGTGTGGGCAATCTGGTTGTGCTTTTATTGGATGTTGCTGCCCTGACGCCTGCCCAGTGCCTAACACTGAATAAACAAAAGAATTGTGCTGACAACCACGGGGGGTTGGCTTGTTGAAGTCATCAGACTGACCAGACATTTCTGTTATCTTCAATCCAGATTAATAGAAGGATGCTTGTAATCTAGTGTAGATTAACTTCTCTAACTAGGTTGTGTGCACTACACAGAATGCTAACCATGTGCTAAACTTTGTAACACTACACAAAAGAGGTCACCGAATTGTTGCACACTTTCTATTTAAAAAGGACCACGGTAAAAGTGCAACAAGAGTGGCGTATGAGAAAAACACTACAATCTTTATATATCACAATCTTGATCTTTCCAAGAGTTTTCTCTGTTTTTCCCTCAAGAAAGATATGATACAGCATGTCTGTATAATCTTGTTATCCCGAGACCAGATGGGATAAAGAGCTTAAAATCCTGGCTCTATTTTTCTGAGTCTACTTCTAAATTAAAGGCCTGAGGAAGAAGTGAAAATAATATTTCTCTTCTCCTTGCTCTCTTTGAATGATCCAAGGGATGGAAGCCATGTCCGCGTATCTCTGATGTCTGGTAAGAGAACTTAAGAGTGAACTTCCCATCTTTGCCTCTTTCACCCACTGGGGAAAGGAAGCCTTGTTTCTACCAAATGTTGAGGGGAGCAGCAAGTACCAGCTCTGTATCACTGCATGGCACTGCTCATGGTATCACTGCGTGGCACTGCGGGAACCTTCCCTTAGCTGTGGCTGCTGCTTGGTGAGTAATTATCTTCTCTAATTCCAGGCTTTTCACACTCCAGCAGGTATCACACACTTGGCTGTAATCTTTAGAGTCTCAAGTGGCTCTTCTCACATGAAGGCTCTGGAACACAGTTCCTCTAAACTGCTGCTTTATTTTTCTACTCCTGGAGGAGTTTGAGATGCAGATGGATGCAGTTTTGCTTTGTGTTCCTTCACCCCAGGCTCAGCATTATAGATGCATAGAAGATCTCTGCAGGTATCATCCTGCAATGCCACTTCCAGGTAATAGAGCATGCAAAACCCCCTCCAGCTCGTCAGACTCACAGAAATATTCTTTGGGTCCAGAATGCAAGCAAGAAGCAGGGTGAAAGGATTTGTGATACCATATCCTGTTGCATTTACTTACTTCCAGTGCTGTTAGCACCTCATTGCTGCACCATGCAGGGCTTTACCTGCAAGTGTTTGTGGAAAATCCAAAGGAATAATTTCAGAGATTGTATGGAAATAGAGTATTTCACAGAGTAAAACTTCCCAAAAGTATGCCTGAAACACAAAAATATTCTTAAATAAAAAGGAGAGAAATAAAAATAATTATGGCAGGACAATACTTTTACCCCTTCTCTGTTTTAATTACATTTCAAAGCAGACATCAGATGACTCTTAGTACTGTTACTGCAGGAGACTGGCACTTTTAAAACACCGAATCTCAATGCTCCATATTAAAAACACTACAACATCAGGATTCTTGGGCCAAAACGTGGCTTTTTATCATGGATAGAATACCAGACAGACCGGACAACAGAGTATTTTTTTCAGAAAGAAACTTTTTTAATAAACAAGGAAATAAAGTATTCTGCAAGGCAAAATGCCATTGAGCTGAGACAAGGCCAGGTTGAATGGGGCTTTGAGCAACCTGTTTCAGTGAAAGGTGTCCCTGCCCATGGCAAAAGGGTTGGAACTAGATAGTCTTTACACTCCCTCCCAACCCAAATAATTCTGTGTTTCTAAGCTTCTACCTGGGGAAAAAAAATTTTAAAACTTTGCCATTTTATGCCAAATAAAAGCTGAAGGAATCACCAGATATGCACAAGAAAAATGATTTTCCAGCAATTTTGGGAATTCTCAAAGCAGCTGAATTATTCCAGTGGCGTTTGGAAGGTACCTACATTTACTGAGCTGGGAAATAATCACAACTCTCTTAGCAGCTTCCCACCTCCATTAATATAAAACAGATATACAATCAGATCCAGTGTCACACAATAACCACTTGTGTTTCTCACAATCTCCAAGGTCTGAACCTCCATTTGAAATTCATTTTATAGTACTAAGACATTAATTCTCACCCATGATGAGCACTGCATGTCCTCGACAGAAAAGCAGCAAGGATTTTTGGGGATATGACATCACACCTATTAATAGACAGGCAGCCCTCAAATGGGGTGCCAGTAAATAAAGTATCTCAGCAGTCTACTTAGGGAAATGGGTGGTAGGAAAGTGATGGAGAGCTCGTCTGTTTTAGGCAAAGGTGGGTTAAACAAGGCAAAGGCATTTAAGGCAGATTAAATGAGGACAGAGGGAAGCTGTCCTGCCTGGGACAGGAAATTAAAACTGGGAGCATGTGGCTCTAGGGACACAGGGAAGGAGTGACAGGTGGCAGGGAAGTTTCCCTCCCACCGAACTCTCCTCTGTGCCTTCATTCCTGTGCTGCTGAGCAGAGCTTTTCCTGACAACTCCTATTACCACCTGGTGATTTATAGTCATCTCTCTCTCAGATGAACCAAAACACATCTCTTCTGATGGACTGTGTTCTGCAAAGCATGAGGCTTTACAATACAGCTGCTATGTGTTATCCCACACAGCAAATGTGGGAATATTTATGTGGGTTTTTTCATACAACAAATATATTTCCCCAGATGCTCTTGACTGAACATACTGCTAATAGGAGTGTGCTCAGCCTTTCAGAATAAAATGCCTTTAGAAAGGAGAAGATATTAAAAAGCTCCAGAGTCCAAGGTGATTTTTTAGAAGTGAAACAAGCTTTCAGCTGCATTTGCGATCCTTTCTTGTCAAAGCTGCTCTAAAATCTGCACTACAACATTTCTCATTCACTCCTTCTTAAACACAGCATTACAGAGGGAAGATGGATCATATTAGAAGAGAGGTTTAGATTAGATGTTAGGAGGAAGTTCTTTACTCAGAGAGTGGTGAGGCACTTGAACAGGTTGCCCAGAGAAGCTGTGGATATCCCATCCCTGGAAGTGTTAAGGCCAGGCTGGATGGGTGTCTGAGCAACCTGGGCTAGTGGAAGGTGTCCCTGCCCATGGCAGGAGGGTTGGAACTAGAGGGTCTATAAGAACCCTTCCAACCAAAACCATTCAGAGATTCCATGAATTTCTAAACCTATGGGTGCTGGAAACTCAATATCAAAGGGCATTTTTGAAGATTTCCTAATTGATACAGTTTCTATATAGCATTAAAGAATTAGGGGATCAGCTGATGTTAAATTTCACTAGATCTGTGAAACAGATTAGTTAGTTCCTCTGAACAAACTAGAGGAATTCCTTCCTTTCAGAAGATAAAGGCTAAACTAGAATGGAATACAGTCTACAGGCAGTCTTGGAGTGCCTTCCTGTAAATACTCCTTTGCAAATAAGAATACTCTATCATCTTTATATGCTTTCTTTCTTATGTGCTGAGTACTTGCTCCTGATATCTTCACATGCTGCAGAAAAGCTGGCATTTCCCAGGCTGTGTTCATATTTTGAGCAGAAATAAGTTTTCAACTCCATACTTTATTTTCATACCTTCATCATCACTACAAAGGACCCAAACTTCAGGTAATGTACATCAACAAAGTACCCTGAAAGTCGTGGAAGCATGGTAATTCAGAGCAGCAGGAAATCTAGTCTTAAACTGTAATTGAATGGAGGAGAAGGGGTCTGATCAAATGTCCAAATCTTATACAGAGGAAAAGGATTACTGATTTTGTTTAGTATTTTGGTATTTTATCGGCGTGAATAAAATTCCTTCTATAAGCAAACCTATTTGTTAAGAATTACGTCATGATTAATATCTCCTCCACAAATTTATTTGCATCTCACTTTTTGAGAATGACAATCATTTGTGTTACTCCCACAGCCTCTGTTTGCTCAATTGATTGTCTTGTTATTGTTTTTCTGTCTACTCATTTGTACAAGTGAAATGATCTTGTCCTTTCCCCTTTTCTGCCTTTCTCAGATCATTTAACAATGAGATAAGCTTTCCATGTAGCACTTTGTGATGAAAAAGGGGAAAAACTATGGGGGAGGGACAGAGAACTGAAGTCAGTGTCAGATTCATATGAAATAATTTACTTGCTGGCAGTGATTTTGCTTTCCAAAAGTCCTTTTCTTTTCCAAAAATTGTGTTCATGTTTACATGCACTTCTTTTTTTTTTTCTGGGGGGGGTCATACTTCAGTGGTTCAGTACCACAATCTAGCTTTATTTGAATCTGAAAATGCTAAGATTGTGTTGGTCCTTGGAATTAAAAAAAAACCAAAAAAAAGATAAAGCAAAATAATATTTTTATTGTTTTATTGTTATCATTAAAATGCAAAGAAAGTTACAAAAAGTATAAAAAATCATGCAACCTTTTAAAAAATATTATTTACAACTGCATTGCCGCCTTATCTATAAAAAACCAGATTTGTTTGTAACCGACTTTAGTGAGGACCCTCTTGAGCTGTGATAGAGGGTGTGTGCTGGACTGCAGCCCAGACCATGTGCTTGCTCAGGCAACACTCAGAGTTTGGTGTCTCCTCCAGGTACCACAGGCTGGGGTGCTGGCAGCAGTGGTTGCTGCTCACTCCTCCTGCTGACTGAGAAAATGGGTGAGGGATGGGCACATATCTGACACCAACTATCCAGGCATGTTATGTCTGCTTTTTCTCTGGCCTAATAGCACATGGGTGCAAAGCCAGAGCCAAGGTGGAAGGAGGCCTGTGTGAGGAGGGATTCCTCCCCTTCACTGTGCCCCACAATGGCAACATGCATCTGCTCTTACACAAGGAAACCTGCAGGCTCACATGAGGTGTGAGTGCTGCAGGGTTAAGCAAAGATAAATATCCTGTTCCCTGAGTGCTAACACTTTAGTCTGCAAATTGTCTCTGGGACTGAATTGTAAATGACAACTGAAGTGTGCAGTCTGCTGTGGCGAGTAAGGAAAACCATAAATAAACAGCTGAATTTAATTTTTTTAAAAATATATCTGTCACTTATCTAGCACACTGATATAGGACAGTGCAATACCATTTTACTTCATCTAATCAGCTTCCAGTGGTACAAGCCATGACACATAAAATAATATTTCTCTGATCTGTGACTCTTCCCCCTGTGCAAGTGAACTAGCAATAAATAGAGTGAGGAACAAGGTAGGAGGAGGAATGGCCACTCAGCATAGCCTGGCTATTGAAAACAGTGACGCACTCTAGACATAAAATGAGATTGTCACAAACTATTTCCACTGAAGCAATGTAGAAGCAGAGAACCAAAATGTGTCCATCGCTTTTTTTTATCTGCTGTTATTATAGCTATGCCATGCTCTGAAATGAGAGGAAATAATATGGCTAGGAGGAGAATCACATAAAGGGGAGAGGAAAGGAGAGGAGAGGAGAGGAGAGGAGAGGAGAGGAAAGGAAAGGAAAGGAAAGGAAAGGAAAGGAAAGGAAAGGAAAGGAAAGGAAAGGA
>VZRM01001494.1:907224-923633 GCA_013397955.1 Grantiella picta
AGAGAGAGAGAGATAAGTAGAGATAAAGAGTAATTGTAGTAGAAGAATTGTAGTGATGAACAGATTTATTGACTTGCTCTGTGGACTGAGAAAATACCCATACCCTGCCTCCCTACCCAGGCTTGTTGGTTAAAAAGAGGAAAAGGGGTGAATAAAATAGGTTCATAAGAGGGAGGCGGGGGAGTGAACAAAATAGTGTATGAAAATCTTATTTTTGCCTTGCATTTCACCCTCCAACTCTGTTAGGTAATCAAATCACTTTTTGCAACTTTAAGTTTAAAGCCTGTCTGCCCTTCTTCGTGCGTCCTCCTAGCAATGCCCTATCTCATTTAACTCATGAGATTAGTGTGTATTTTTGCAGTTTTTTCTTGCAGCAAGAGAGAGTTGAGGTGCCTGGTGTTTAGTCAGGGTCAAATCCCGACAACTCATCTGCTAGTTTTTGTTTTTTCTTGCATCCTTTTCAGTTCAAACCCAAACTCATTACAAGCCATCTTCACCATGGTTTCAGAATGCTCTTATAGTCAGTAACAGCTCTGAAAGTGGTTCAGAAATTTTTCTCCCTCCTTTGTTTCCTCCTTTTGCCCTGGCATCTCTTGCAATGTAACCCTTGATTATCTCCAAAGTCGCAAACAGATCTGTGGCCCACTGGTGCATCAGTTTGCTCATGACTGCGTGACTTGATTTGCTGGACTGAAGCACTGGCATCCTCCACTCACCACACTTCTCTTTCAGCTTTGGGTTTTACTTGGTTTTCTGTTTCCTGTGTAGATGGAAAGTACTAATGTGGTTTCAAGATCATAATGCCTGTGTGGCAGTGTTCCTTGCTTTCTTGGGTATGTGATTGGTCACTGACACACTGTAAGCTGTCAAACAATGTTAACTATAAATGGCAGAAATGCTAGCCTATAGCTGAGGGTGTTTCTATGCCAACTCTCCACTGGTTCAAAGGCCCTTTGCTGTGAGCTTGATAAATGGTGGGTCTCCATTCAGACAGGTTTATTGCTCAGGGACAGATTTCCCCAGAAATCCAAAAAGTATTTCAATCAGCTTGACCTAATTTAGTTCATGGAATTCAAAGAAAGGTAGATCTTTGGTTTATCTATTCTCCTTTATTGAATCTAACTCACTGTATTTTTTTAAAATATCAAAGTAGTGACAAACATCACTTTCAAAGAGCTTGCCAAATAGATATTTAGCATTATGTCTTACATTAAGAACCCACAGTTTGTATTATAATTTTATTTTGTTACAGTTATTTTTCTTATTTCTCTTTTTTTATTTTGCTTATTTCTCATGTTGTTCAGGGATGCTTATCAACATGCAGAAAAGAATAAGGGCAAATATGCAGCTTCTGCATCAGGGTCTTCACTTTACAATACTATTGCATAGCACTTATTGCAATGGAGCTTTGATGTCCCTGGCCTCTGGAAACTAATGGCAACATCAGTATTCAATAATTACAATAATGCACAACTTCCTTACTTGCTTCATTTTAATCAGTATCATTCAAATATAACAGGTCACCATAAAGCAGTATATTTTTTATCTGGTTCACTCTTATTTACAAAGTAAAATAGGAATAATGCAATACAGACAGTACAAGAGAAAGAAAAAATTGAACATGGTCTATTATCTCTTTCAATCCCTTAATATCAATTTTTTATTGACAGTTTTTTTACAACAGCTGTAGTTCAGTCCAGGTTACCTGAAATTTCTCACAGTAAAAGGCTTCTCTTTAATTGCATAGAATTTTGCCAAGCACCAGGCTACAAGACGAAATTTTTCATGCCAGATGTCTGACTTAGATTGAATATTGATTTTCTTTTTTCAGAATTTCAGAAAAAAACAACACAAAACAAAACAAAACAAAATTTATTTCTTCTGAGATTTGAATAAAACAGCAACAGAAATTGACTGGAGTTATATTTTACATATATAAATCTATACAAAAGTGTCACCTATTCCTTTAGTGTGCTCGGTAGATAAAATTATCTGTACTCATGATGTACTAATACTTTGCACCACACAAACACCTGGAGAAAATAATCAGTTTTATTTTCATTGCAAAGTTTGAATTACGAGTACTTGTAAAGCCACATGGTTAATGAGATATAGACATAGAAATAGAGAAGATTAACTCTTATTGAAAGAGACAGGCATCTCAAGTTAAAATTAGTATGTGATCATCCAGTTAAAGACTCAAAAAGTACATAGACAAAAGAACATTAAGATTTCACACACAGTCTTAACTCTGCTTTTCTTATGTTTTTAAGAACTAAACTTTAGATTCTTATAATTCTTAGTTTTGTTTTGCTTGTTTGTTTTATACTATAAACTGTCTGGAACTATAGCACAGTATTAAAAAATACATCACATGGTATTCACCACAGAAGAAAAAAGTCCATTTCTTTCACACTTTATCCAGTTTACTATCAAAAGAGTCACATCAGTGATCTACACTGTCTGGAATCCTAAAAGCTCAGAACAGCAGTTGTATCTTCCAAGAGAGGTAAACAGGGACTGTAAATAACTATCAAATATATCTTCCTAAAGAGTTCTCATCCAGGTGGGATGTTTTTGAGCTGTTGAGCAAATGGATGGATAATTTCTTTTGGGACTCCATGGTTAATAAAGAAACTGCAGAAGGAATCTAAGATGGATACTACTCCAAAAAACACAAGATGGAGACATCCTTTTTTAAAATAATTCTACATATACCTTTCTGTAAGTGTCAGGAAAACTCTTAGTGCAGGCCTTAAACTAAACTGTAGTAAAAAGCTTTTTTATTAAGGTAACACACCTCAAAACCCTGGTGTTGGTTATTTGTTGTTGCTGGTTTTTTTCTTAAGGAGGATAGTGTTCTTAAGTAACTCTGTAATCCAATCTCATAAAACGTATAATTACACTATGAAAATTTTAAACAAAAAAACTGTAAGAAATTAGAATTTTGCCTCAAAAGTATATATAGCCATATAGGTATTTATTGTTTAGATGTCCTACATCCTGACTTAAACCTGTGACTTCTTTAATACTATGAATTATAGTCCTTCACATGAATGTTTACTGGCAGTAAACTTCAGTTTCTGTCCCTCACATTTCCTATAATTCAAACTCCTCTGAAGGACCAACTAGTAGGAAACATTAAAAAAAACCCCAAAAACTGGGTGACAGTTTCATCTAACTTTGCCTAAACAAATGCTTTTATTTTTATCAGCTCAGTCAGTTGTATCCAGGTTGACCATTTCCTAAGCAAAGTCTCAGTGATGGACTTCGGTTTAAAAGTGCAAAAATCTTTACTATTACCAAGAGGGAGTCCATATAACCGTATGTGGGCTCTATAAATCTTTGAAAATATTGTAACCTTTTTACTTAAAAGGGAGTTATTGTACATGTAAGATAAATTAATTGTTTCCACAAAACACTCCTTAATAGCTGTATAAAGAAATGTGATTAAAAGCAGAAGGCTGTGACAACTTTCATAGAATCATTGAATGGTTTGGGTTGGAATGAACCTTAAAGATCATTTTGTTCCAATCCCCCTGCCATGGGTAGGGACACCGTCCACTAGAAAGTGTGTCCTTTCTTAAATATAAAAAAAACTAAATTCCAGGATTTCTTTTCAAACAGCATATTTTCAAGCTATGCCCTTTAAAAAATGGAATTATGTCTAAATGCAGTACAGTTGCTTCAGAAGCCGCAAAATGCCAATGTATTGCCTCTTTTCCTGGAAAAGATTACCTCAGTTCTAGGTTTTTCAACAACGTAAGTAATTCTCTTTGGAAATGTGGTTAGGTCTCATATGGAATCTGTCTTGCAGTTACATGTGATATCTCTAGCACCAAAGCACATCTTTTCCCAAGGGACATAAAATTTTCTGGTACCCATTTGCGCAGAGCCTCAGCTCTCATGAGAACTGAACTCCGTGGGGTGTGGCTGATGGATGCTGTTGGGGTGCAGCTGGCAGAATGCACGCAGGAATCCAGCATAGTACAGCATTTTCCCAAAAGAAAGCACTAGAAATCTACCTGATATAGTAGTAGTGGATGAGAAAAGAAGGGATAGTAAATTATTAAATCAACTAATATTCACTAAAATGATTGTCTCAGACTTTCTCAGCCACATCCAGCTGAAGGCAGTTTCAAAGCCCAAAGCCATATCAACTCAAGGAAGCTAGCGCTTAAATGGATACCTCATAAGAGGATGTGTAATTCAACTTATTTGTAGTAAAGTAACTACAGGAGTAAAGGAGACATGTAAGGCAAAACTTGGACAGAACTGGTTCATTGCGTGAACAGTTGCAAACCTTTCTAGACTACCAAAGAGACAAAACTTGTCAAAAGAGTCCACATAAATTAAAAATCAGATGTGTTCAGGATAAGTTTTAATGAATTTCATTAAAATATAATTCATTTTAAATCAATTATTTTCGAGAAATAATGATAATAAAAATAGTTTTCCCACTCTAGTTCCATGAAAAAGTGTTAATATGACTGACTAAGGACAAAAGAAATTTGTTACTGTCTTCATTGAAGATGAGAGTTGGAATTTAATCTAAGAAAGGATTTTTTCAATTGGTTAATATTTTTTAAATTTGTCTAAGACAGGCTTGAGCCATGTTTTGTGTTGTCATGTTTGTATTAAGCTGAACAAAAACAGGCTAAAATATAATTAAAACTTTGTGTGAACTTAATTTAACATCCACTTTAGCATCCAAGCATTTTCTATCACAATTTAATTGCTGGAACTTGTTTTTTTCTGCACAGCTGAGACACTCTCATTGTTTCCAAGGTGTGTGACTTCTACCTACTATTTATATATTAATTACATATATGCATATAATATTCCTTTAAATACCTATTTGTGTTAGCTTATGACAGTATTTTTGTTTAGGTGATGCCTTGATGCTCATTTGCATCCAAGATATGTCTCAGGTGCCTACTACTGGGAGGAAGTTTTTGCTGTGCACTCCCAAAGCAAGCATTGCACCAGTAGCATCACCGAACAACCCGTGAGCCTGGCTGACAAAAATAGTAACATTTCCAACCTTTAATTCTTTGGCCATTTTTATTTGGGTTTCTCAACTGAGGCCAGACCTGAAAGCAGTCTTATGCACACAATCAATTTACGTGTACGCAATCATAATTTATTGCCTGTGATGCACATAATAAATGGCTGAGGCTAACGTGGTGTGATGCACTCAGCAGCTCGTGAGCAGGCAGACAAAGCTGCTCTGCTAGCCAAGGTGGCCAAGCAGTTGGCAAAGATGCAGGAAAGTGCCAGCCCTTGAGTCATTCCTTGCAGTGGACTTAGCTTTTATGAATTGCCGCCTTCCTCCTCTCTGATTTTACATCCACCCATATTGCAGTTTTCCTCTTAAGTCTAGGATGATTTTAGATTTTCTGCTTCAGATTAGTTCTTCTGCCAATAGCAGTTCTCTACTCCTGTAGGCTTTTTATTTCTACCTTTCAACTTGCATGAGCCAATGGCCCATGTTAACTGCCTCTCAAGAGCTGACAGATGCTGCCACAGCTCAGCATGATCTTCCCTTTGCCAAAACTGGGACAAGGGCATGTGTGGGTCCTCTTTGCACGTGTACCCTTATTCTCAGCACTTAGAAGTTCATTGTCCATCACCATTTGGAGACAGGGAGCAAAAGTGCAAGCACAGGAAAGTTGGTATTACCGTAGATCTTCAGGTAAGGTTTGTAAAAGGGTAAAAGGCACAGCGAAAAAAAAAAAAAATAGGAGACTCCCAAAGAACTAGCTGCCCCTCAAAGAACTAGCTGCCCCAGGTCTGGGAAAAGCCAATGCATGTTCAATCAGGTTTGGAAGGGAGGTGCAGGGAAAGATGGTCCTGAGCAGCCTCTCATAGACATGCCGTGGCTTGGTGCTTGCCCAATGCGAGGCCCGGGAGTGGCACGGGAAGGCTACCAGGGATGGTAAGGAGAGCACAGAGCTCGCCTTCCCTCTCCCTACCTCTGCTCTCTTCCCTTCCTCCATCTCTCTTTTCAGTATGTCTTTTTAGATCAGCCCTTTATTTTCTTCCTCTTTCCCGTTGGTTCAATATGATCCTGTTCCTTCCTGTCTCCGCTCATTCCCTTTTGTCTTCCCACCTCAATTTCACTTCCTAACCCTGCTTCCCTGCCATGACACGACAATCAGTCTCCCTTGAGTCATCCTTACTTCCCCCCAACGTCCCCTATCACTCTGACGTCTTTCCCCCTTCCTCCCCCCAGCTCTGACGGACGCGGTCCTCTCACCCCACTGAACCCTCCTCCTTTATAAAGGGATTTTCCTCTTTTTAATCCACGAGACCCCCGTCGCAGCCTCAGCACTCGGCGCACCGTCGGCCCCGCGGGGCAAGAGACGACCCAGCCTTTGCTCCTTCCCTCCCCCCGCCATCGGGAAAGCCCCGGGCGGGGACAAAGCCCCCCGGGCGGGGACAAAGCCCCCCGGCGGCTCGGCCCCGACACCGCCCCGCGGCATGGGCGGCCGTGGCCATCGGGCTGCGGGGCAGCGCGGCGGCGGAGCGCAGGTGGGCGGCGGGCGGCGAGCTCCTCNTGTAGTTTGTGTACTTCAACCTTTCTGCCTTCCGACAGCTTTAAGCTTTCGGTTTGCTTCTCAAATGGCGAGGTTTGATACTACAGATTGATACTTTTCATGCTGGACAATTAAATGTTGCAAAAAAAAAAGGGCAGATTTTAAAATACGGGAGATGTGACAAGGGGGAAAAGATTCAGCATTCCAATACAAACACTTAAAAGATGTGGTTTGCTGTCGTAGCTTTTACTTATCCATAGTTCTAGTATAACTTAAAGCACTTTTGTCTTCAAACTAAACAGAGACTTTTGTATTAGTCCACATGGCCAAGATCTTTTATCCCTTGGACCAAACTAGTCTGTGACTGAAGAGTTGCCAGACACTGAGGAGTTGGTGACACCAAAATAATTCAGTGCTCAATAACAGGCTTCTAAGAATACTGTAGCTTTCAGCCACATTATTCATTCCCCTTTGTATTCAGAGGCTACAACTGCTGGTTGTTGCTCCACAGGCGTTTTAATTGGCACGTAACATTTATCTCAATTACATCCGGAATTCTCATTTCATAAATTCACCAGAATAGTCTCTTTAATAACCACCTGAGGGGGTTTGTACACTGATTCTAAAAAGCAGGTTTGTTAAAAGCAGACTTATAATTGCATTCTCTCCAGAGGTCTTAATGAAATAGCGATAAAAGAAACAGTTGGGATTTCAACATGGCTTTCCATGTGGAGGGACTGGTGGCCATAGTTGTCTTCTACCTGGCAATCCTGGCAGTAGGGATATGGGCTGCTTGGAAAACCAAGAACACCAGCAATGAAGGAGATCGCAGCGAAGCTATTATAGTCGGTGGAAGAGACATTGGTTTGCTAGTTGGTGGATTTACAATGACAGGTATGTAAAAAACGGCCTTTTCTTCCTAGCCAGCGTGTAACTCGTCGGTTTTCCATCTGAATGAATTGCAATCTGCATGTTGAGTACTGCAAAATGAGGAAAATATATATACTTTTTATCCAACTTTTTAGTGAACAGCCAAATGTAGCATCTGTATAAAAACAACAAATATTCCTAAATCTTACAGGAAGAATATATTATCTTTAGTGTTCATTGCTTCTATATTCATCTGTAGATCAGATATGTTTGGGAAAAATTATGGAATTAATATAGATGAAAAAGAAATGTTTAAAATAACTGTTAATTTTTTTAAAACAATCCAAATTTGTGTGTTATTTTTGGGGTTTTTTTAAACTCTGAGTAAAACAAAGTTTATAGGGAAAAAGACTGGGGGGAGGGAAGGGTTTGCAGCATAAATTAACTTTGTAAAAGAAAATTGGCATAACTCCAAACTTGAATGCATTTCAGCAAACTTATTTTGTGGATTCTTTTAGCTTCTTTTTCAGCAGTTTGACATAAAAAATGCATTACTGTCAGTAGTAGTATCAGCAATAAAAGCCTGGGTGAAGGAAGAGTTCTTCACTCATTTTGTAAACAGTGTTCTCTGACTCCCAGAGCCAGTCAAACCAGCAATCTTACCTGGGTAAATAAGATATTCACAACAGTCCAAAATCTCAAAACTTGTATTACACTATTGGAACAAAAAAATGCATAAGAAGCGTGAATTAGCCCATCATTATTATTAAGGCAATTTAATTTTTAGGTATGCTTTTTTTTTTCATAATTTAATCTAAATCCTTTTTAGGCAAAGCCCTTTCAGTTGTCAAAATGAATTTATCTGGCTATATTTATGCTTTGTTTTTTTGCCCTGTTCTGCTTTCACAATTATCTAATAAGGAAGAGCCAGTTAAAACCTGGGCCAAAATTGTGCCTTCTTTCTTTGAGATAAATTCACATTCTTTTGCAGGGGCATTTTGCTCGTTCAAAGACTGAATACTGAGATATTGAGTAAAGAATGTTTCTAAAAGTCAATAAAGTTTGAATACAGTCAGATGTTCTACTTTTTGCACTATGCTGTAATTTACTGTATCACGCAGCCATCGGCTACTGATGCATGAGATATGACGAAGTTCTGCTCATAGCAAGAGCTGGTTAGACTGCTTTCTGCTGAATGAAATGTTTTCAAGAGCACTGAAACCAGAATATTTTCCTGAAATATTGGTTGCCACAAAACAATAAATATTAAATCAGGGGAGTAGAGAAAAAAAGGGAATTTCCCGCAGAAGTGGCGACAACTAACGACTTTGCATATAGAAGGCACAAATTCTGGTCTCCTTAATCCTATTTCTCAGGAATATTTTGTGTAACAGGTGAAGGACAGATGAAACCTGAACTGGGATTACCTATATCTCAGGCAATTTCTATAGCCACAAAATTCACACCCACATGTTCATCCTGTGTTGTGCCAGCTCTAGAGATGGCGCAGCATCTCGTCTTTGCAGTAGAATAGCAGACTGATCCCAAAGCCTTTGGGTAGCTAAAGCTATCATGGATTTTATATTGTCAGGGCTGACACTCTTTTTCCCCTATGCCTTCCTTAAAAACGACAATTAAAGCTTGATATGGCAGCTAACCTACACGCTCAGTCGCAGTGAGCCACGCCTGGCACATAAAGCTAGATGTGGGCACAAATCTGCTGAGCCAGGGGTTAGTCCGAGTTCTGTCTCAGTGAGGGTGTGTGGGGCACTCGATTTATAAAGTCATAACAAAACAATTATGAAATTAAGCTGATCAAAATCTGCAATAATTTTTACAGGTGTGTAAATTTTACAAAATGGACACATTATTCAAGGACATACTTGCTTTTGAAAGATGATAGATGCAGATTTTGCACCTCATAAACATGAGTATTCACAATACATGGCTATTCCAACATCGTCTTTATATTTTGCAGGCTTAATTGTCTAAATATAAATCAGAAAGCAAAGCCTACCCCACAAAAGGAGAACAAGAATTTTTTCAAAGATCTCCAGAAAGGATATTGTTTATATGTACATGAAGCACTTTGGGTTATGAGATAAGGCCTTATTCTGTCCTTTTTTGCCTGAGACAAACACTACAATGTTCCAGGGGCATTGGCTATGAAAGTGGTAGAAGTTTCCAGGGCTACTTAGTGGAGAAGATGACAGCACTTAGCCTATAAATCTAAAATAAAATTCAGAGCGTAAGCATCAAAGTCAAGATTCCAAAGTAATTATAGTTCATTTTCTAAACAACGTTGAAAAATCTTAAAGCAGTACCTATGAACAACAGCTGTGGATATTTTTGGATATATACTATGATAGTGAAGAAGAAAAAGCTATCAACCAGCTACTGACATGCTGAACACAAAGCATGTTGAATGTTGAGTGTGTCTGCAACTATGAAAATAGAAAGAGTGAAAAGGTTGAATTTGGATGGATCACAGCAGCTCGTATTAAACCGAACTAACATCATCATGTGTCGTAGTAGACACATATTTAACCTGTGTATCATTTTTACATAATTATAGATAAAGTGTTGCATTAAATACTAGCCTTCCTTATTTTTGTGAATGAATTTTTTTAAGAAGTGATATCTGCAACAAACTTAAATCTAATTTGATTTTGGTGATTGAGTTTAAACCTCAAAGGAAATAGTTGAGATTACATAACTAAATGCTCACAAACATGACCCAAAAGGTAATAATCTACTGATGCATTTTTTTTGCATTTTAGTTGGACAGAGCTACGTGTCCTTCCACATGAAAAAAAAAATTACACAATTCTATTTTATTCCAATCCTTGGATCAAAATTTTCATTTTACACAACTTGATGAGTTTATTAAATAATTTGAGTGGTCAGACAAGGATTTATTCCTGAAGAAGTGACAAAATTCTGGTTTTCTAGTATATATACATATATATCAAGAACTCAGATATCTACTTCAGTGTGGCTCACAGGAACTAGAAGAAAAATTGCACTCCTTACCCTCAGTATTTGTCTGATCATATTTTAGGATGCATGTTTTAAATGGATGTTGGTATTTGCTGCATTTTTTTCTTCTTCAGATGGCAGGCAAGGAGAGGATTAAAAAAGATTACCACATGAATGCTTCCATAGATTATTAAATATTGCATTCCTTTTGGCTGATTTAGGTTTAAAAAAAATTCACCAAAAATAAAGGTATTAAACTAACTTTAAATTGTGGCTTAGCAAACAAGGTTCAGAAAATTAATATCTAAGGTTGAAATCCCATCCTATCGTATTCCTTTATTTTGTTTCTAATGTATTTACTTATGTCATTGTACGTGCTGACTATCCAGTCACCCCCTCAGAAAAAGACATATAGAAACTTCCTAGAGCTCTGTAGTCTTTCACATATGTTCCAGAACAGTCATGTTCTGGACATAAAAATTGATCAACAGCAATTTTTCAAACCCCAATCCAGAAATCAAGAAATAAAATTAAAAATAAGGGCTAAATCCTTCATGGCACCTTACACAGCAATATCCGTCTGCAGGGCAGACAGGGGAGAGTAATGATCCCTACAACATCACACAGAATGGAATTGACTTGATATCCTCCAGAAGAAAATAAGGGAGCTAGGCATGGCATCCAAGTGCCCCTTGAAGAATACCTGACACCTCTGTAGCAACCCCTGCAAATCAATGCTGGAACTGGAAGCCCCCTTCACCACAGCTGCAGCAATGTTGGACATCTGTCCTTGACTATGGGACATAATTCCCACCTGTAACCACATGTCATTCGTGTAGAATTCGTGCTTATGCATTTTCCATGGAAAGAGAAAAATATGCTTCCCATTCTAAATATTTACTTTTAATACTGTATACAGGTGCCTATTCCATGAGACTGTGCTGCTTGAGACACTGTAGGCAGCACGCATCCCAGGTAGTAATGAACTTAAAGTTCAGTAGCAAGAGGTGTCCCTCAGGGGTCTGTATTGGGACCAGTATTGTTCAACAGCTTTGTCAGGGACATGGACAGTGGGATTGAGGACACTCTCAGCAAGGTTGCAGATGACACCAAGATGAGTGCTGGGGCTGATACTCTAGAGGGAAGGGATCCCATACAGAGGTACCTGGCCAAGTGTAAGAGGCCAAGTGCAAGATCCTCCACCTGGTTCAGGGCAAACCCAAACACAGATACAGGGTGAGTGATGAGCAGATTAAGAGCAGCCCTTTAGAGAAAAACTTAGAATTACAGAATTATAGGATCATCAAGATTGGAAGAGACCTTTAAGGTTATGGAGTCCAACTGTCAACTCAGCACTACCACTGTAACCCCTAAACTGCTAAACCACATCACTCAGTGCCAGATCCAGACACCTCTTAAACACCTCCAGGGATGGTGAATCTACCACCTCTCAATTCCAACGCCTGACCACCCAAACCATCAAAAAGTTTTTTCAAATATCTAATCTGAATCTCACCTGTCTCAGCTTAAGGCCATTTCCTCTTGTCCTCTCAATGCAGGTGTAGAAGAGACTGGCCCCTCATCACTATATCCTCATGTCAGGTAGTTGTAGAGAGTGATGAGGTCCTACTCTTCTCAAGACTGCACAAACCCAGCTCCTTCACTTGTTCTCTATAAGACGTGTTTTCTAGACCTTTCACAAGCCTTATCACCCTTTGCTGATGAGTACTTCAGGGCCCTTTTTAAAGCAAGGGGCCCGGAAGGGAACATAGTACTCGAGGTTCCAAGTACAGGGATCCTGATCTCTTTCCTGGTCCTGCTGACTGCACTATTCTTGATACAGGCCAGGCTGCCATTGGCTTGCTGGCCACCTGGGCACAGCTGGCTCATGTTCAGCTGCCGTTGACAAGCCCCTCCTGGTCCTTTTGTGCTGGGCAGCTTTCCAGCCACTCTGCCCCAGCCTGTAGCACTGCCTGGGGTTGTTGTGACCAAAGTCTAAGACTCAGCACTTGGTGTCATTGAACCTCATACAGCTGGCCTCAGCCCATCTCTCCAGCCTGTCCATATCTTACACTCCAGCAGATCAACACTCTGACCCATCTTCCTGTTATCTGCAAATTTGCTAATGATAGACTTAATCCCTCATCCATTTTCTCATCATCAGTAAAGACATTAAACAGGACTGGGCCCAACACTGATCCCTGGGACAGGCTGAGAGTGTTGGGATTGTTTAGCCTGGAGAGGACAAAGATCTGTGCAGACCTGATAGCAGCCTTAGAGTACCTAAAGGGGGCTTTAGGGAAGATGGAGATCAGAGCATATAGTGAGAGGATGAGGGGTAGAGGTTTTAAACTGAAGAAAGGTAGCTTTAGATTACATATTAAGAAGAAATTCTTTACTGTGAGGGTGGCGAGGCACTGAAACAGGTCACCCAGAGAAGTTAGGGATGCCCCATCTGTGGAAGTGTTCAAGGGCAGGTTGAACAGGACTTTGAGCAACCTGGGCTAGTGAGTGGCATCCCTGCCTATCACAGAGGGGTTAGAACCAGATGATTTTTGAGGTCCCTTTCGACCCAAACAATTGTATGATTCTAGAGCACTGGTAAACAAAGTATCATACTCCACTCTACCTTAATTCACACTGTCAAGAGTCACAAAATCCAAAATGTTTGACAATTTTTTATGTAGATTATGTATCCTTGTTCTTCTCATTAAATATCAGCCTCCACCCATCATCCACATGTGGTCCCATATGGACATCACTCACCTCTTATCTTTGTAGTACACAATATATCTTGATAACCAAAAGTGTACCGGTAGCAGGGTTTCATGGGTCTCTTCTTTTGTTGCAGTCTTTTTCTGCATGCATATCCCTCATAAAAGTCCATTATACCATTTACAAGAACAGAATGGTCCATTTCTGTGCTTCAAAATGCTGAAAAAGGGACAATTTTCATTCTCTGGTTGCTGGACATCTTTGATTCTAAAGCCATAGTGAAATTCAGCAAAATACCCTCTGGTAGTATTTGAGAGATAACACAGTCAAGCGGAAAAGAGTGGTTATTTAGATCTTAATGAAATTTCTTAATGAATTTTATTAAATTTTCTTAGTTTGTTTTTCTCTCCAATTGTTTGTCTTAAACACAAAATCAAGTTTGCTTATATGATGCTGGATGATGGGGAAGTTCTGAAGAATGCTTAAGAAAAATACATTTCAAAATAATCTGACTTTTTACACAGAAACCCTGAACTACTCTTCTATGAGAAACTAAAGGCTTCTGACACAAACCAAAATATCATTACAAAAATCTAGGACCTGTCTGCCCTTGTTCAAACTGCAAACTTAGATTTATAAAGCTTACTTATATATTAGAGGTAATAAAAAAGGGTTTTGCATGGAATCTGAAAACAGAAGAGATAAACTTTTTTACCTGATTTGTTATGAAGTATTTTTACAGGTGTAATCACAATACATTTCTATGTTGGAGTTTTTCTCTCATAGATACTGTTGATCCCAAATTCTCAAATGTAGAAACTTCTCTTAAAGGCAGAGAATCAACTCATTTAGTGTCAGAGGTTGGTATATTAAAAATACTGCTTTTTAGAGAGAGAGATCAAATCAGAAATATTGGAGATAGCACATATTCCCTATGGAATATGGCTCAAGAAAGCATAAAAATAAATTAATCAAGCTTAGAACTTACATAGGAAAAAAAAAGCACCAAAACCCTATACAGAAATATTTCAAGAACTGAGTTTATTAATGTGCTCCATGTAGCAACAATTTAAAACATAACAAGGTTTTAAGGCCTTTTTTTTTATTAAGCCCAGAGTAAAGGATGTGTTCATTAAACTTTTGCCTAATTTAAATGTTCTTCTTCAGATTCCCCCTTTCACCCCTTCTTCATTTGGACTAACACCAACAAATAGTAATGGTAAATCAGAAGTGGGGGACTCAGCCGTCACATCTTCACTGACTGTAAAGAGACTTAGACACTTTGATGATTGCCTTTGTCCATTTGACTTCTATTTTCATACGCTTAGGCTGTAAGGTCAAATTAGGGCTGCCTTAATAGAAAGATGCCATGCTTGGCACTTGTAGAGTTCATATAATAAAAAATAATCATATAAATAATGACAATTTTACTATACAATGTATGAGCTTTTCTTTCTTTGTGGATATTAAAGACTTTTCCATCTCTTCCTTTTCAGCCACATGGGTTGGAGGAGGTTACATAAATGGGACAGCAGAAGCTGTGTATGTCCCAGACTATGGTCTAGCCTGGGCTCAGGCACCTATTGGATATTCCCTTAGCCTGATTTTAGGTAAGCAAAGACTAAAACTAATAGCCTCTAATTTTGAAGAATTCCGATGTCAGATCCATTATTTGAAATGAAACAACTACAGTCTGATAAAATGATGCTGAGGTAAACTGGATCCCTTCTGCTGGTAGGTTTGGCTATTGGAAAAAAAAAATAAAATAAACAGAAAATGGCTATAAATTTGATATCTCAAATCTCCTAAACTCCTCGTCAAGACCTATTCAATGATTATGACCATATTGTTCTATGGGGGGTTGGGGGGGGGTGGGAGGTGTGTTTAAATTACATATACTAAGATTTATGTAATTCAGGTTTTCTTTAAGTGCCTGTATGATCTGGAACATGACCCACGTGCCCAGGTATCAGTGCACCTATAAATCTTGGAATGAGACAATTATCCTTCTGGGTTAGGGAAGTGCTTATACTTTATAGTACTTATATTTTATATTCACCAAGAATTTAGGTAACTTTTCTTCTTTCCTCTAATTTTGTGTAGGAAGTATGTAGAACAACTAGACTATTACCTTAAAACTGGACCATGCACCCTCTTAAATGTAGTACAAAACTCCAAATCACATGTCAAAATGCAAATGCACAATCCTGGTATATGCAGGGTCAGAGTGTAAAATACAGACAGCATTATAAGTTTTATCGCTGCAATAATGATGCAACTTTTTAAAAAGCATGTTGTTACAAAAAAAAAAAAGTGGTTTTCATCTTTCCTTAACATTACTGATGTACTCACCTTTCTAATATTACTTGACCTCTCAGTCTATTCTGAGTCTATTCTCATGGTCCTCCTATCTAATCTGTCCCTTTGTTTCTTTTGGTTGCTTATCCAGATCTTTTTTCACCTTTTATTTCTTCCTATACAACTTGTTTTCCTTCCTCTTTCTTTTTTTTTTTTCCCTTGAAAATGCTTTCCAATGGCCTGTCCTGGTTATCCTCTCTTCCCAGGCAGAAACCTTCCCCACTGTAGATATTCCTCTCTGGCATGGGGAAGCCAGCTCTAGTTCTGGTAGTGGTTCCCATCCCTGAGAACAGCTCTATTTCCTGTAAGGAAAACCGTGGCTGTAGATATCTGTCTGCCTGGAGATCAGTTGGTGTCATTATGAGGTCATGAGGGTCATGATCCATTGATGTCATTAACCAACTGTTGGGATTGTAGTCAAGCATCTTACTGACTCTCAGCCTCTGCAGAACTGACACAAATTAATAACAGTCCGGAAGAGTTAGCCTCTCTGCTTGTTTTCAGCTGTTTATGGATATCCAGACTTGTTTCCCTGAAGATTATAATGGCCACTGCAGGGAAACAAGTCCATATATGTGACCATATATCTCTCTGTGGAGCACAGAGGGGAAAGAATTTCTGTAGGCATGATTTGTACACAAAGGTTTGAGGGGAGGAGCTGCTTATTCTTCTTTAAAAAATAAATAATCAAAATTATAAATACAAAGCTAGGAGAAATATCATTGCCTCAGACTGGAAGGATTTAAGATAGATGTAATCTCCCTGTTTGTTGTCCATACAACCTTTTTTTCCTAATTTTTCAAGCAATTTAGTTTTAAAGGTTAGGATACCTCCTATTTCCTTGGACAGGTATTTGAAGATCCTAATAGAGTATCTTTTTGTCTTCTTCCTTGACTGTCTTTTGCAATGATGATGTAACAAGTAGAACAGGAAAAGGATCCATTACAA
>VZRM01001494.1:923650-1003942 GCA_013397955.1 Grantiella picta
AAAAAAAGTACCCATAAAAAAAAAAAAAAAAGTGTATATATATATATATATACATATAGATATGCTGGAGAGTTTCTGCATCTATCTGCCTAAAGACAGCGTTCACATAAGCACTATAAATTGTGATGAAAGTGTGTAAGCCAGTACATTCTGTTCAGGGAATTTGATTAAATTAAGAAATAGGAGTTTTAAAGGCAAAACACAGAAATTTGGAAAATCTTATGCACAATACGATGAATAAATTACATGATTTGTCATGAAGAACCTAATTAAGGGTTGCCAAATACCATAGAGTATATTTTATTGGGAACTGACTGGGTTTCCAGTTCATTATTATACCTCATACAGTAGTTTTACTGTGGTAGAAGTCTACTTGATTACAGTCAAGTGCAGATCCCAACTACACAGGTTTCCATACAAGGACTCTTTCAGCTTTCCTGATAAATCCTTTTTTTCCCCAAGACAGAAAGAATTTGAGGAGGGGATGCCTTTGCACCTTTATTTACATATCCAGCCCATATAGCAGCCGGGCAGAGCAGAATTGTGATATATCAAAATTCCTGAACAAACATAGGTGAAATAAGTGTATGACAAATATTGAGGGAACCTGACACCTGCAGAGCCCAGAAGACCTCTTACCTACCCTGCAGGCGTAGTAAAGGTGTTTTAAGCATCCATAGTAGATCTGAATTGTCCTGAAAGAAATAGATTTGCTGTGTGTGCAAAAACCACATGTGAAATTCTGTTTCTGATTCAGGAATGTCAGAGAGTTTTATTTTTAGAGTAGGACTATGTGAAAATTTGTGCTGGATTCTGGTCTAAGAATAAACAGGATCAGGTAGAAAAGCCATTCCTTTAGGCTAATCCAAAATTAGACAAAACTCTGACAGCATCCGTAAAGGAAGATTACATAAAGTGAGCCAGAAAAAATGAGAAAAAACCCTTTTTTTATTATCAGACTATAGATACTAATGGAGTGTGTGTAAGTAATTCTGTAGACAGATGTAAGAGTTTCCTGAGGATATTTTAACTGTACTTTTTACTTTCAAACAAACAAACAAGCAAACAAACAGTATTGGTGATATTTTTGTACCCTCAACTGACGATGAATGTTATATCCCTTTATAGCAACGCATTTCTAAACTTCAGCTGGTGTCTCATGCTGCTCTTCTTTGTAGGTGGCCTTTTTTTTGCAAAACCCATGCGATCCAAAGGCTATGTGACAATGCTGGACCCTTTTCAGCAGCTTTATGGAAAAAGGATGGGAGGACTATTGTTTATTCCAGCTTTAATGGGTGAAATGTTTTGGGCTGCTGCCATCTTCTCTGCCTTAGGTAAGGAGTAAACAGTATAAATGTTAATTTCTTAGAGGTAGAAATTATTAAGAATATCGGAAATGCATTAAAATTCTGGCTTCAAATGGTAACTACTTAAGCCAAATGATTCAGACTGTGACAGTTCTAGGACCCAAGTGCCCGTTTTGTGTCAAATCTGACTCAGCCTTTCTTTTATGTCTCTGGGATGAGAGAAGCAAGTTAAAATTTCACTTAATGATATGTAATATCATTGCCAATTCATCTAAATTAAGTAATCCTTTGCATATGGGGGATCTACATACACAGAACCTTCCATAACACAATTAATAGAAGTAAATCAGATGTTGATCAATAAATTGAAGAATTCTTCAATTCTAAATGGCTTTCTTCTTGACTAAATGGAGAAAATACTTAGGATTCAAGAAAGGAAGCAGAGAATTAGTGAAACTATGACTCAATAGAAAATCACCCAACAACTCATCCAGTCCTGAAAAAAAATCAGTTTCCAGGGTTTTTAATTGTATTTCAGGCCTGAATTTAGCAACCCCCTGTAAGAACAGAGAAAGCCCTTGAGTTGAAGCACCAGTAATTGACTTTTACCAACTAATCATACTAATAATGCACTTGCATGTGGTAATGCCTTCTAGCTCAAGCTATTTTAAACAAAAAATAAACTTTGAAGGTACTCTCCAACTGAGCTCTGATGAACTGCAAAGCAATGGGGAGCTTGTTTACCACAATTTCATCACAAAATCCTTAAAACACTAAGGACAAAATGCATGCTGAGGTGATAGGAGTTGAATAACTTGAAAAACACTCAGAGTATTTGGAATATTTTTGATTAAGGACAAGCCATTCTGTTTTATTTCTACACAAGTGGTGTGAATACCTTTCTAGATTTATATAACAGCCAACAGTTAAAGACCATCAATGATTATAAAAGTCACTGAGGATTTTGATTTTAACTACTCTGTGAATAATATCATTCCTTTTTTCACACCTATCCTCACTGATGAATGTCACTACTCTTCACTACTTGCTCTTTGTCATGACTCCTTGCTTGGCAGGCTTGTAGATGGGAAATGCAGGTCTTACAGCTGTGAAGGAGGTCTGAGCTTATAATCCTTAAGCACATGAGCTTTGAAGGCTCATTGTGCTGCAAAAACCACACCTGTCAGCTCCCAGCAGCTCTTATACATCACACATCATGTTGTCTTCTATGGCCAAAACTCTTCCAAATATGTGCTTCAGAATATCCATCTACAAAAACTGCAAGGACTAGAAGTTGTTGCAAGATGTCTTATTTAAGTCATCCTGATTAGAAGGAGTAGAATTCTTTAAACGTGGCCTTAAAACATTGCAATCCCTTGAAATAGCTAATACATCTGAGGGAGATATATAACCATCCTGACAGCTGCTGGAAGGGCAGTGCAAGAGGACACAAGCTATTCAGGAGGTTTCTTGAGTGCACTGACAGCAGCTTCCTGACACAAATGATCAGGGAGCTGATGAAGGGAGGTGCTCTGTTGAGCCTGTTACTTAGACACAAGGAAGAACAGGAAGTCAAGGGTGTGAAGGTCAAAATTTGAGTTGGCTTCAGTGTTCATGAGATGGTGGTGTTCATGGTCCTGAGAGGGGGACAAGGCAAAATAACTGCAACCATAGACTTCAGAAGAGTAGAGCTTGGCTTCTCCAGAATTCTGCTTGGAAGTATCCCATGGGAGATTGTCCTGGAGTCCAGAAGAACTGGTTGATATTCAGGGATCTCCTCCTCCATGCTCAGGAACAATCTATCCTAACAAAAGGGAAATGCGGACTGCTGTTGAATGGGATGGGGCACCTGGTGGCAAAGGATGTGGAAAAGGCTGAGGTAATCAGTGCCTTTTCTGCTTAATTCTTTGCTGGTAACACCAGCTTTTAGGAATCCCAGGACCCTGAGAAGCCTGGGAAAGCCCAGTGCAAGGAAGGCTTGCTGGAAGAGAATCAAGTGAGGAAACTTTAAAATACACTGGACAGACACAGTTTCATGGGACCTCAGGGAATGCATCCTGCAGGTGCCATGGCAGCTGGCTGGTAGCATTGCAAGAACATTCTCAGCAATCTTCTGAAGACTGTGGTAATCAGAGATGTGCATATCTGCTTTTCCCAGGCAGAACAAGAGAGTGTAATCCTTACAGACCTTGAGCAATGTACGGAAGGGCTGTTGGGACCCTTTCGGTCCTCCATTTCCTAAGAACCAGCAAAATGGCAGATGCTAGACCAACAGGAGCCTCACTTTTCCCATTCCCTGTGAAGTGTGCAGAATATAGAGGCGGGAAGTATTAGTGCTATTATTAAGTGTCAGACCAGGACCTATATATGAAACTTAACAAAGGTGGGCCTTCTAATGCGATATGCTGTGACATTCACACTAACACACAGTGCTTTGCTTTTTCCCTTAGGTGCGACTATAAGTGTGATCATTGACATTAATGTCAATATTTCAGTCATTATTTCTGCCCTGATTGCCACTTTGTACACGCTTGTGGGTGGGGTTTATGCCGTGGCTTACACCGACGTAGTTCAGCTCTTCTGCATCTTCCTAGGCCTGGTAAGTTTGGCTTTTTTTGCCCTGCTTTGTCAAGGATTTTGCCCTGAACAGCCAGAAGGGCCAACTGTGTCCTGGGGGGTATCAGGCACAGCATCACTAACCAGTCAGACTCCACTCACAGAGAGCTGACTTTAAAAGAGTCTGCATTTGCATCAATGTACAGCCCGTACTTTGGAAGCAGTGTTGTCCAAGAGGTCTGATACTTTGGCTTTTTTCCAACCAGTTTTCCAACACTCTTGCAATTTTCCTCCTATCTGTCTTACTCAGAATAGGACTGGTGTTGACTCCTTCCCTGTCTGTCTATAGGAGTGTGGCTCAGGCACTGCAAGGAGACATCAGATGTAGGAAGCTGTTGGTAAAGTAGTCCAGAAATCCTGGTATTGGACCTGCGGAGTTGATCCTCTGTTGCTTCTCTTTTCTGTGGTTGTGACCTACTCACACAGCTTAGTTAACCTCCTGTTAGCTTAGTTAACCTTCTTGGTTTTCCCCTCATTTCCCTCCACTGCCCTTGGAGACCATAATATAGGAAGTCTCACCAGATGTCTTGGCTGTTTAAGTGTGGTAGTGTGAATACTCCTCATCAGCCATCAGTGATATGCTAGTGGGTAGCTTTTTATTTACTGCTGTACTTTAAGACCCATATTGAAAGACATGAGTGTGACAGGGTCCAGATCACAAGGGTGCAATCAAAGATGCTGCTGTCTTTGTTTGCCAGTGGTGGTAATAGACAGTCACAGGTGTGCAGAGCGCTGAGATATGCTAAAATAAATGGAATGGCTCAAGATGAAGGAACCTAATGGCACCTTGGGGGCCTGGAGCTGCTTTTCTGCTATCACCAGGGTTCTTGTGAGGCTCTAGGGAAATTGCCTCAGCCAGTGCTAGTGCAGGTGGTCACGACCAGCTCTCTGTGTGTCCTCACTGTGGCCTCTTACTGTGAGGACTACAGCCTTTAACTGATTTAAAGGAAATGGCACTAAATAGCCTGAAAAGCAAATCCAAATTCCAACTGGCCACCTCAAATAAAAAGTTATTCCATACCTTCTTCCCTTATATCTTTGTTCTTCCTCTGAGCAGTGGGGAAAATACTGTCTCTTTACCTAACAAGAATGTGAATATTTGTGAAACATTAAGTTTGTACAGATGGCATGCATTACAGAAATTCCCAAAATTGGAGATAAATCAAGGTACAGAAATGCTTTTTCCAGTGAGATTAACTCATGGACTGCTAGAGAGCCTGATCCCATGGGAATAACATTAAAATCAAGAGGAACCTTATGGAGGGGAGGGAAGCAAATTAAGATTGTATAGAAGTCTTCTAAAAGATTGGATCTATAGCTTTTATAGTGTTTTGTTTAATTCAAGTTGGGCTCTTTATGCAATTTCCTATTTCAAATAAACAGTAATAACGTAATGCAGATGAATCCATATTCACGAACTCAAGAGTGTCATCAGTGAAGCTGGAAGACTCAGTATCTAAATGGTCTTGCTCTAGGAAGGCGGTTTTAGATAAGATGGGACACTCTCACAGTGGATGGCACAGCAGAAGATGGCACAGGCTCAGTTATCCCAGTTTCTCCTCTAGGCTCTGGAGCAGTTTTTACTCCCACTGTCACAGAGCTTTACTGCTCCTTCCTGTAATGTCTGGTTTCCGTCCTGCTCTTACCCAAGAAAAAAGGCTTGTTGTAATCACTCCTGTTCCTCCTTTCAGCCACAGCTTTTTCCTTAGGCTTCCATAACCCAGCCACTCCATGTACATCCTTGTTTTTCTCTACAATCTCATGTAGGGTCTCTCCCTTCCTNTCCCTCCCTTCCTCACCTTCCTGTATGCACACCTGCAACTCTCATCTCTTTGTATTTATCTTGCCTGGTGAGACTTTCTCTGAGCCTGCACTATATCCCCACTATTTTCTATCTCTTCATCTCATCCGTATTAATGATTCCCTCTATATTTTCCCAGATGATTCCCATGAATAATTCAGGGCTGTCATTTTTGTCAGGAAAAGGAGTCTAAATACGTAGATGCAGAGAATGACATGTCAGTAAACTGCAGGGCCAAAGATGTGTCTTCATTTGTTTTATTTACTAATGTAAATGTAGTTCTTGAGACCACAAAGAGCTACATTAGTGTGAGGAACTGGAATAGTTTACAAAAACTCATAATGCATTTGCAATACAGTACCCATTAAATCCTGGACTGTGGCATGCAGACTACAGATGGACTTTCAGATATCTACCCTACTGAAAATCTCAGCAGAGTATGGCCAAACTGCATCTGTTCAGAAGCTTATCACTTGGACATGTTTGACATTTGGGATTCAGAAACAAGAACAAAAAAATCTGTTCAATATCCTTGTTCCCCCTGAATTTCTCAAGAAGAAGAGTATTAATATCCATTAATTTTGACAATATCCTTATTTTTCTCTTGAAATATCTTGAAGACAGTTGAAAAGTTTTGGAGCTCTTTCACAGAAAAGCAGAGAGAAGGGAATCTTTCTGCCCAAATGCTTAAACTGGCAAAGTTTAACTGAGAACAGAATTCTATGGTATGTGATAAACTGCCCGAATAACAGGCAGTGCTACAAAATATTCTTCATGCTTTATTGCAATAATTTTGCAACAAGATAGAGAAACATGTTTGACTTTTCCCCTCCTTGCTTCTGTTGGCTCCATACACTTAACGGTGACCTGTTGTGATTGTGGAAATCTGCATGGCTTTGGTTATCACTGGATTCTTAAGGATGCTGTGCCTGTGATGATCTAGTCCACACAGAGCAAAGCCTGGTTTTCACTTCAGTAGGAGCTGCTGAATTTCTCCTCCACAGAAATTCAGTGACTTACATGACTGCAAAATGACTTTGCAAGTAAATGCACATGAAGTCAGTTGAAGAAGGAAATGGGCCTTCTGGCAGAAACAATCTTTGGGAAGATGTTTTTGTCTAGATAAAAACCAGAGAGATGGAAAATGGTCAGTAGACCCCTAGAAAACACCTTCAAGGCAGAAAAGTGCTGTAACACTGGACTAATGTGAGTTCTGGAAGAAGAGAGATGGGGTTGCACCAACAGCAATCCTGTCTTTTCATAACATAATTTAGTATTTAAATAAAAACAAATTCCCAGGCCTTCAGACGTGATATCTTGTGCCTGTATTCTGGCAAGTCCTGATGCTATTATGTTAAAATTTTTATGTAAATATATCTCTACTGTATAGTCCAAGAGAGAGCATAAACAATATATGAGGAGGTTAGGTAAAATAAAACAAAGACCTATAAATGTGTCTTTGCTGCTGATTTTGCAACTTCCATTGATTAATTCTCTACTCACACTCTCCAGGGCAGGTATTAACTATCCACTACCAAACCCTCTGGATTTCAGAGATGTTCCATCTGCACATAATCTGACTTTTTTGCAAGTCAGCTTGATAATTTGGCATTCAATCTGTGGCATGCAAGAATAAGAAAACTAGATCAGTGTTAATATTAAAATGTCACAGATTTAGAATACCTTCTTTAGACCTGAGCACATTGTTTCTCTTTGGTTACAGTGGATCAGTGTCCCCTTTGCGATGTCCCATCCTGCAGTAACAGACATTGGGCTCACAGCTGTGCACCAGGTGTACCAAGCACCTTGGCTCGGATCTATCAACTCACTTGACATTTACACATGGTTGGACAATTTCTTTTTACTGGTAAGTGCTGATTTGTGTGAAAGAATGAAGCATTTAAGCACTTACACTGTGTTACTGTGACAGCTGAAAATAATAGAGTCTAGTTAAGAGTTTCTAGCAAACTGAAAACTTTTGCCCTCTTGACTCTTGCTTGATATTTCGTCACATTTGAATGATTTCAGTGACATATCAGCCAGCATTGCCAGGAATGCAATTTAAATATCATCAGGCTGAAAGAGCTGACATGTTAAAATGAAATAAAACTGTGCAGCTAATGGTTAACTGATGTCATTATTGGCAGAGGAGTTTATATATTGCAGAAGGCAATAAATACATTACACAAATGATTAAATATGCCTTAGGTATAGGTGAAGAAAAAGCTGTGCAGAGATGGATGGCAGAAAGGATGAATTCATACATGCACACATGCCAGAATGAACCCAGGGCTTTCATTTTTTAATATCTATATATTACACATGGGATCAGTGGTTATTAAGTACTTTCCATTAGAGGATCTAGAAACACATGCTAACATTTTCCATTCTCAGTGTCCCTGTGCAAATTGGGTTTATTACCATGTTGTACTTTGGGATTACTTTCTCTTTATTTTTTTTTAAATCCTCTCAGCCAAAAATCTTCAGGGTTTTCTGATAATTGGTCCATTAAAATATATTATTTTATTCAGCATTCTCTCAGAGATCCAAAGTATGACATTAACTGAAGTGGCTGTATTCTCTCTTGTAAGCCTGAAGGTTTAATCTCTGCTGTTGACCAAAGGAAAGTTATGATACTGCCAAATGATGACATATTTTCTTTTCATCTTGTCTGTTTCATTCAAGAACTTTACACATTCTTGGAATGCTTTGATAAAGGAACATTACAATCAGGGCAGCAAAGAAAAACAGTCATAAATAGCAAGTCAAAACCAGACTTGTCTGCGAAACATTCATTTAGTCCCTATGTGTGCATGAAGCTGTGTGAAACACCTGTGTACACACTATTTGGTCCAAATGCCTCCTGCCTCATTTAGTGTATAGAACCAGGCTGTGCAATTTGCTTGGTTTTCTTTCCATGCTGTTTAGAGACAGACACTTAGGTACTTAGTGGAGACTATTCAAATCCTGCTGTCAAGACAGAATTGCTAGCACTCAGGTTTTCAACCTTTCATAATACTACTCTGTGTCATATTTTGCAGAGATAATTTTAAGTCTAATCAGGATCTTCAGTTACATACCCAAATAAAAGAGAAGGATTTCCACCATAAAACAAAACCTTTCTCTTTTTTTGCTTTGTCTTCCATTTCTATTGGTATTGTATTTCCTTAAGGCAATGGAAGAATAATTTTTCAGATTCCTGAGTTCAGTGTATACAGAATGTCTTGCCTTCTGTAAATGATTATGTGCATTCACAAAGGAAGATAAAATCTTGCTTTGACATAATATCAGAGTCTAATCTAATTTTAGTGGAGGAGGAATACTGGAGGGCAAATTCTTCAAATATGAAATATGAAAGTAGTACTTTTCTTAAAGCTTTAGCTAGTCAAAAGACTTGGGGATTACAGACTATGAAAGTGCAAAGTATTGATGCTAATTTTATAGAAAAAACTTGTCTAAAAGAATGGGATTTAAGTGGACTGACACAGGTTTGACATTGCTTGTGAGAATGAAAGTTGCAGTTGTTACTGGCTGGCTGATATTTGATAAATAAATGAAAAAGTAGCAATATGGCTTTCAGCATTCAAGTGATGCTTCTACATGTTCCCCATAGCAAAACAATTTAGTAACCCCCAGTCACAGTGTGCTGTTTTGTTTGCAGACACTAGGAGGAATTCCTTGGCAAGCGTATTTCCAGAGAGTTCTTTCCTCATCTTCTGCCACATATGCTCAAGTTCTGTCATTCCTGGCTGCTTTTGGCTGTCTTGTAATGGCTATTCCTGCAGTACTAATTGGTGCAATCGGAGCATCTACAGGTATATGATTAAAAATCAGCAGTACAATAAATGTAAAATGAATAGTGCAATAAGTGTGTGAAAATAAAACTTGTGTTAGATTTGGGTGACATATAGGTTAGATATTCAGGTGGCATCATTAATCAACTCATGACTCCTTCAACAGGAGACAACACTGAAAAATAATGTTACAGAATATTTCTCCCAAAGAAAATTGTTCCTACCCCAGTAGATGAAATTAAATAATTTTGTATATTTTAGGTATCTACAGATATAGTATTTCTATTCAATGTTTGAGTTAGATTTTGATACTTTTATTTGGTCACAATAGTAATAATGGGGAATGGCTGAGGGAGCTGGGGTTATTTAGCCTGGAGAAAAAGAGACCGAGGGAAGACCTTACTGCTCTCTACAGCTGCCTGAAAGGAGGATGTAGTGAGGTACTTCTTCCATGTAACAAGCAATAGGATGAGAGGAAATGGCCTCAAGTTGCAGCAGGGGAGGTTTAGAATGGATAGTAGGAAAAATGTCTTCACCTTAAGGTTTGTCAAGCATTGAGACAGGCTGCCCAGGGAAGTGGTAGATTCACCATCCCTGGGGCTGTTTAAAGATGTGTAGATGCAGCCCTTGGGGATGTGGTTTAATGGTAACAGTTTGGTCATGAATGTGCATGAAAATGTGATAATGTGAATAGCTCACTACACATGAAGTCAAGAGGTGCTGTAGCCACTGATCACTAATGTTACTGATAACACACTGGTGTCCGTATTGCAGCTTGGAACCAGACTGAGTATGGTGTCCCTGACCCCAAGAGCAAAAAAGAAGCAGATATGATTTTACCCATCGTGCTGCAGTACCTTTGCCCAGTCTATATCTCATTCTTTGGCCTCGGTGCTGTATCTGCTGCTGTGATGTCCTCAGCTGACTCTTCAATTTTATCAGCAAGTTCCATGTTTGCTCGGAACATTTACCAGCTTTCCTTTCGGCAAAATGTGAGATAACGTTTCATTTTTATTTTTAGATAAAATTTTAGGTAAGACCTTAACTAGGTGATATATACAGTGTTATTTCATAATGAAACACCCCTTTCATGTTCCTGCCTGTAACTAGAAAATGAATTTAGTTACAGTATGTTGAACAAATTGAAAATCATAAAAGTAATTATGGTTGTGACTGATGACAGAGGTGCAAAAGCTGGCTTGGGGAAGGCAGCTTTCAAGAGTTCTCATGGCACTGCAATTAATCCAAACAGCTAATTACTGTTGCTACAACCAAAAGCTTGACTTCAATTCTTCACTAAATGAGACATTTTCTAATCTTTAATTTATCAGAAAATCATTTGACAACAGAATGGTCTAGTGAGTTGCCATTTTTCTTAGGAAACGGAGGAGATGAAATTCTGGTGCTGACAGGTTTTTTTCTAATTGAGCCATAATATGATTCTATTTAAAAATTATTTCTTACACTGCTGTTTTTTTTCTTTGACTCATCATCAAGCTTTTTGTTATGTTCAAAGAGAAATGACTTTCGGAACGGCCCTTAGGGTTTTTCTCTGATCTTGAGAGGGAGCTATTAGTTTGTGATTCCTATTGAATGATTCATGCAAAGTTTTCTTTTACAATTCAGTATTTTATTTTGACTGTATATTAGTGCAGGCATACACATACAGAAGTGAAACAAACACCTAATGCTGCCCTTTTTTTGCAGGCCTCAGACAGGGAAATTGTGTGGGTCATGAGAATCACTGTTCTTCTGTTCGGAGCATCTGCAACAGCAATGGCACTGCTGGCTTCATCCGTGTATGGCCTCTGGTACCTCAGCTCTGACCTCGTTTATATCATCATATTCCCCCAGCTGCTGTGTGTGTTATTTATTAAAGGAACTAACACCTACGGTGCCATTGCAGGATACCTGTTTGGCCTTGTTCTCAGAATCACCGGAGGGGAACCATACCTCTACCTTCAGCCCTTGATTTTCTATCCTGGCTGGTATCAAGATGATAACAACCTCTACATCCAGCGATTCCCGTTTAAAACACTTGCTATGCTCACCTCCTTCTTTACTAATGTCATAGTCTCCTACTTAGCCAAATACTTATTTGAAAGTGGGACTTTGCCACCAAAGCTGGACTTCCTTGATGCTGTTGTTGCCAGGTACAGTAGAGAACACATGGACAAAGCGACTCTTGTAAAAAGTGACAATATTGTACTAAATGAACTCGCCCCTGTGAATCCACGACACAGTCTAACTTTGAGCTCAACTTTCACAAACAAGGAAGCCTTCAACTATGTTGATTCGAGTCCAGAACTGTCCAATGCTGAAGATAATTAAAAAATCTTGTAGCCACAGGCAAAACAATGAGAAGTAGGATATTCTACAAAGAATAGTAAGAAGCATTTTATCAGAAGAAAAGCAAGAACTGTGAATAAAATGCCGCTGCACGTTCTTTAATTTGTTTCTAGGAGCAGGAGCATCCCATGGGAGGAACTCTTTTCTGCTAATATCTAACCTGTTGGGTTAGATCACAGCGTGTTTACCAAAATATATACCCAATCCCATTCTTTCCATCCAGAACTATATACTGTGCAATTAAAAAAATATTTAAAAATTAAAATATATGTAGCAGAAAATGTGCAATGGTTCTTAGCTAGGATATTGTATGAAGAGACTATAATACAGTAACTCTGAAATATTATCAGTCAGCATTTTATTGGCATTAAGTGAAAATATGTTGTCACAGCTATAAGTGATTTATTACTAAAGAGCTAGTTGCTTGAGCAAAGACAGATAGATAACCTCCCTGGGGTTTTGGTCTGGTAATTTTTTTCCTCATTAAAAAAAATTAAATAATACAATCTAGTATTTTATCATTTGTATAAGACCGCAAAATGCACAAACAGTAATAAATTCCTTATAGGAGTACTAAACATGGTATATTAATTTAAAAAGTTAAAATTAGATCACCAGTCAAAAATTATGTTATACCTGATGCAAGACAACCTTCAGCAAAATATGATAATATAGGTGTTCTCTTTCTTCTTCTGTGGTTAGTGGCTGTCACCAAAATTCTTAGAGCAATAACTGGAGTTGAAATTCAGCTTGTGAAAAATGGCTCTTATCGAGGAACTCATTAACTAAATAGAACTCTTCAATGTTGGGAGAAGATGACTTATCTTGACTTATCATCAAAATGAACACTGAGCAAAATAGTCTGACACCAAAAAAACTTCACCAATGGAATAAGTATTGAAAAGTAAAGAGAATCAAAAAGGTTTAAAAAAAAAAAAAAGAGGGTTTTCCTTGCAGAAAATTCCCAAATTTTACTTACAGAAAAAGCTATTCTTAAAGATACCAAAAAGTCTTTTGGCTTGGTCTTGCTGGGATTACTCTGGAAAATCCAGATTTTCCATAGAAAATAACATTTCCTAAAAAATTTCTCAAAAAACAGGCTTGCTAGACAGCTTTCCTCATCTCTAAGTGTTTGCCTCTGAAAGCAGCTTAGAGGGGAACTGAAAGGAATGCTGAACCCACAAACACAGTGAGAGGCACAGTGGTGTCTCTCACTAAGTACTGGACTCGTTCATTGCTCCCTGTCCTCCAGGCCATCTCGGGGAGGCTGTGGAGCTGCAGCAGTGGCCAAGTGCAGGCAAGACTTCACTCACAAATGGCAACGCTGGCCAGAAGCAGCCGAACAGGGAGATGAGTTCTCTTCCAACTTTGCCCGGGCCAGCAGGGACAAGCAATGTTGTTCCCACTTGCCCACGGCCAAGATGATTGTGTCTGTCCCCAGTGGTATGTGCCTTTCTCAGTGGGAGCTCTAGTAGCTAGATTTCTCTACAATTAAGAGTTATGCTCCAATAATTCTTTTTAAAATCTGCATATGACTCAAAATGTTCTGTTGAAATCCAGATATCCTCCTGTTGCTGGCCACTGGTGTAATTTCTTTTTTAATTCTCACAGCACGAGGAGCTATACTGGAGGGTAGCAGATGTGAGAATAGGTTTTGCTGCTAAAGGAAGAAGCCATCAACTTGTGCATTCAATGTTTGACATAAAATTTCACAAGGTTGAATCCTTAGATATGTTTTTGCTCCTTTTGGGGAGTCTTAACAGCATATATATATATATATATATTATATGTAGAGAAAATTAATTTTAGAGATGTTAATTTTTTTTTTTCTCTTTACACTGCATTTAAAAATAACATTGCAACTTAGTTCTAAATATCCATTCTGACCTGCAGTGCTAATCTGCTTACCAATACTGAGTGTGCTCTGGGTGGAGGGAATCAAAACCAGGATCTGCACTAAAAACTCAGAAGAGCCAATATAGCAAAGAAATGAAGAATTCCTGTGAGATGAGGGAATAAGCCACCAATGAAATTTAGGGTGCTGAGTATCAGAAACCAAACATGAGCTCAGCAGTATTAATTCCCCCATAAACCACAGAAGAGAGATGAGGAAATAGACTATAAAGAGGGGGGGAACAGAGCCACTGCTGAATTATTCTCCATTTTCAGCCCAAATCCACTAGCCTGAATTCCTTCTTAAGGGAAAATGTCAAGTTACAGTTTGACCTGCTTACATGGTCAATGCCTTATGCTGCTGGTTCCAAATTAAGTTAGAGGATCCCATTTTACAGTCAGCTGTAGGCCTTCCTAAAAACTTTTCTCTTACCTCAGTTCTGACTGAGTTGCCAGAATTCCACTATGAGAAGCTGCATAGTGACCAGATTCTTTGAATACGGCAACATTTTTATATTATATATTTCAAAATGCCCAGCTGTGGGGAAAAAGGAAAAAGGGGGTTCAGCTGCAGTAATTTAAGGCATTTTGATTAAAAAATTAAAATATTTTTCTTTTGTATTCCTTTGTTGTCGTAAAAATGTAAATGCTTTTAAAATGCTCAAAAAAGTAGGTGCAAAAATGTTAGTCAAAAAATTTAAAAGCAGATGTTTTCAACATTATCAGAGTATCTTACACTTTTTATCCTATAGAATTTTTTCATTGATGAGGTTTTAAGCAGTATTCCTGCATAGATGGACCACAAAAGCCAAACCAAACAGCTCCACACAAAGTNCCTGTTGCTGGCCACTGGTGTAATTTCTTTTTTAATTCTCACAGCACGAGGAGCTATACTGGAGGGTAGCAGATGTGAGAATAGGTTTTGCTGCTAAAGGAAGAAGCCATCAACTTGTGCATTCAATGTTTGACATAAAATTTCACAAGGTTGAATCCTTAGATATGTTTTTGCTCCTTTTGGGGAGTCTTAACAGCATATATATATATATATATTTTATATGTAGAGAAAATTAATTTTAGAGATGTTAATTTTTTTTTTTCTCTTTACACTGCATTTAAAAATAACATTGCAACTTAGTTCTAAATATCCATTCTGACCTGCAGTGCTAATCTGCTTACCAATACTGAGTGTGCTCTGGGTGGAGGGAATCAAAACCAGGATCTGCACTAAAAACTCAGAAGAGCCAATATAGCAAAGAAATAAAGAATTCCTGTGAGATGAGGGAATAAGCCACCAATGAAATTTAGGGTGCTGAGTATCAGAAACCAAACATGAGCTCAGCAGTATTAATTCCCCCATAAACCACAGAAGAGAGATGAGGAAATAGACTATAAAGAGGGGGGGAACAGAGCCACTGCTGAATTATTCTCCATTTTCAGCCCAAATCCACTAGCCTGAATTCCTTCTTAAGGGAAAATGTCAAGTTACAGTTTGACCTGCTTACATGGTCAATGCCTTATGCTGCTGGTTCCAAATTAAGTTAGAGGATCCCATTTTACAGTCAGCTGTAGGCCTTCCTAAAAACTTTTCTCTTACCTCAGTTTTGACTGAGTTGCCAGAATTCCACTATGAGAAGCTGCATAGTGACCAGATTCTTTGAATACGGCAACATTCTTATATTATAGATTTCAAAATGCCCAGCTGTGGGGAAAAAGGAAAAAGGGGGTTCAGCTGCAGTAATTTAAGGCATTTTGATTAAAAAATTAAAATATTTTTCTTTTGTATTCCTTTGTTGTCGTAAAAATGTAAATGCTTTTAAAATGCTCAAAAAAGTAGGTGCAAAAATGTTAGTCAAAAAATTTAAAAGCAGATGTTTTCAACATTATCAGAGTATCTTACACTTTTTATCCTATAGAATTTTTTCATTGATGAGGTTTTAAGCAGTATTCCTGCATAGATGGACCACAAAAGCCAAACCAAACAGCTCCACACAAAGTCTGTTTACAGGTTTTATTGCCTTAGCTCAGCTGTCCTATCATTAAATTTGTACACAGCTGTTCATATAACCAAAGGCCATATCTGTGATTGATAGATGTGGAGGAAAACATAATGAAAGAAAAAAAAACAACCATGTTACTTTCACAAGCAAAATGCCAACAGGATGTGATTCTTTAAGTAGATTTATTTCCAGAGGAATTATCAGACAATCTTTCTCCCCTTTTGCAATTTGTGGACACTAGTTCTGTGCAGTAAATTGGATCTGTAATCAGTGAAGCAAACAGCTTATTTTCAGACACTGAGGTATTGTTTCTGAGCCTACAATTTTAAGATAAAATATTCATGTCACAATCACACATTTTACTTTCCTATTCTTAACATTTGTGAATAACATTTATTTGACAGGGTTTTTTACCTCCTTTGCATGAGACGTGTTCATAAAATCAAGGCTAATAACATAGCTGACACGTTACTTCATCTCTACTTGTCCAAATGGGATGGTATATGTATAATAAACAAACCATACTTTTGTGAACCTGAATTGAATGTAAACATTAAGTGGATCAAATAAAGTCAAACTTAGTCTTTTATTTTCATATAGTACAAAAAATTAGGATTTCAAATAGAAGTATCATAGGAAAAAACTGTTATTCATTTCTCCTTCTGCCCTTCAAGTGTATTGGTCAAGTTCCATGTGCAGTTAGTAAATTATTGTAAGTCTGCTAATAGGGCAGTATTTGTGACTGTAGCTAAAAAAATAAAAGTATATTTTTGTCTGTGTCAGAAATGTTATATCAAGACTATACTTAACAAAGCAGATAGGAAGCATAATATAGATATATATGTTTTCACTTCATTTGTATTGTATTCAATAGTGCCCTTGCATTTCAGGAGCATACTGTCTGGTTTTGGGTCTGTTTTGGGTCTGTTTTGTCCATCTATTAAAAATAAAGACGTTTATTTTATTATCACTCAGTATCACCTGACGTTCTGTCTCCAAAGCACAGCCCCACAGAGAGGAGGTGGCCCTGGCAGAGTGGGATCTGGCCCTCACACTGGGTCACAGCAGTGTCACAATGGCTACAGCCCTACCCCAAAATCTGGCTCCCATGTTGGAAATAGGGCTCTCATTTCAGTAATCTCCTCCTTGTCCTCACATCACAATGAAGAGAAGACCCTGAGCTCCAGGATAATTTACATCCAGTGGGATTCCCTCCTGCAGACCCCTTGCCAAGGACCTTTTACTTGGGGGTGTTGTACTGGAACAGGGGCTATGAGTTTGACAAGGAGCACAAAATGCACCACAGGAGCAGGAACTCCCACAGTTCCTGTGGGTACTGGGTGTTGCAGCTGTGATCCATCTCTTGTGTGAGCCCATGGAGCAAGGGTATGACAGCTTTTCCCTTTGTAGAAGGACCTGAAGTCATCCAGGGCATTGAATATGTTATAAATGTAATTATTAGGAGTACAAAAATTAGAGGATTGAAAACTAAATCTGTGCTTTTGTACTCCTAATAAGACCTTGATCACAGGAAAGATAGAAATGGGTGGCTTTCCAAATGCTAATGGCATAGACAAATAATGGTACCTGTCAAATATACAGATTATTTGTCCCCAAAATGCTTTGAAATAATACATGAACAGTACTGTCCACTCATGGATGGGGCAAATAAGGCACACTGGTTTGTTTTTCAGAGCACTGAGGTGTTCCCTTGTAGAATAAGGCACGATCTGGGGTTTTCAAAGAGTGCCAAATACTGTAGACATTTCCATGAGCCCATTGCTCTCTGGTCTATTTTGCAATTAGTAGTTTGATTCCCACCCGCATCTTTGAAACACTGAAGCATGCCTTATGACAAGATCCCTGATATCCTGTAATTTGTGACTCAGAACAAAAGCAAGTCCATAATCCTGCAGATTCAAAAAAGCAAGAAAAAGCATAACGTAATGTTGCACTGTGGAAGCATTAATGAATTGTTTCGCCACATTACATGACAGCTAAAATGCCATGTGCAGCCAGCTCTGGCCAAAAACACAGAAAAACCCTGCCTAGGAAACTCTACTTAGGGTCTTTGGGGCTTTTAACCTTTAGGAAGCATCCCCATTCCCAGAAAGAGCATAGTTCCCGGGGGAGAGTTTGCACCTGAATATCTGGAGCACTGACCTTCATCAACCAAGTCTAGAAAAACTGATAAAGAAAAACATCCATCTAGGTTGCAGGGGACATGCTGTGAGACATATCCTATCTCCACAACTGGTGTAGATAAAGAAAGGTAAAATCAATGTAAATGAGGCTGTAGTCAGATATAAGGCTATACTAGAGAATAAAGTAGTAGACAGCACAGGAAAAAGAAAGAAAATTCTTCTGTGGATGAAAGAATTGGTCAAGTTAGCTATATTCCATTGACTTAGGAAACACTGTGAGGTCAAAAGGAAACAATGAAGTTGTTTGTGGACTAATGCAGGAAATGTGGGTAATGAGATGGAAGAACTAGAACTGGAAGCAAGATGTGAAAACCTCTCACGCAGAGTAGAGGAATGATGATAGAATGGCTCTCAAGCGGGAAAAGGATTGGAAAAGACCATTTTCTGAGCTTACATAGGCCTAAAGAATTTAACATGAATGTGGGAAAACACACATTAGTATTTTTAGTGAAAGAAATCCTACTTCAAACTGTATGATCCTGTAAACATTTGAAATCTGACAGAAACTGGAAAGAAACATTCTTGCAGGGGCCAAAAATTAGTAGTTTTAGTCCTGTGGGTAATAGATTTCTTCCTCAAACTGTCTAAGCTCAGAAAAACAGCAGTGGTATTTCAACTTTGGACTTAGTGCATAATCACATCATCAAAAAATATCTGGTGGTAAAAAATCATTTTGTATTGGAAGCTAAGAATTATAAGACTATATACAAAGATGAATGAGTGGAGATATTTAAGATGGAAATATAGTAATTAAGAGACAATGATTAGAATTATTTTCATTAAAAGATATGTGACTATAGAATACCATCGAGTAGATTTGCAATGGGAATTAGAAACAAATTCCTTATCACATGGTTGCATTTCTGAAATAAGTGGAATATTGTAGACAAAAAGCAGAAATAGTACTAGATTAGATCCTGTGGGTGAAACAGGAATGATGGTCAGGTCCTGCGTGTCACAGACCTACATTTCCTATTGCTCCTGGTCCTAATATGCATCATCCTAGGAGTCTAAGCACACTTGAAGTAAGTTTGGGTGGCATCATTCAATGTATAATGGCATTTAGCCACTTGTTAATTCTTCCAAGTAAGAGTTTTCCACCATTATGGCTGAAGCACTAAAATTCACTTAGTTTTTTCAAAATGGAAAAGGTCATTTTTTGCCAAGCTAATGAAAATCATTGCAAGCAAAAAGAATTTAATATATCCTGCCAATTTACTAATGGAATATAATTATTGTCTGTGTATTAATAACAGAGGTTAGAATGCTGAACTGCACTTTGTGTTATTCAGCAGTTCATATCCATCAAAACATTGGACATGATTTTCAAAAAGTCTTGAAAGATTCTCCCATAATTTGTGTGTCACTGAGGGCATGCCATTCAAGGAATGGGGCAGCTGCAGTTTTCTGGCTTCTTGTGGTTTCAGCATGATTAGGTAAAACACAGCTTATCTTTTATCAATGCTATTTTGCCACATACCACTGCAGAACCAGGACTGTGTAAGGTTTGTCCTCCTGTGAGGCTGGGCAGGAGCATGGCTGTGGTGAGAGGAATGAAGAGGCTCCTGCTGCCCACCAGCCTCCAGGTCTTGTCACTATCTCTCCATCCTTTGATACTTGCATTGTTCTGCTCTACAGTGAGGCATAGTAAGTCTGTCCTCAGCACCACATGAGTTGTCTGGGTATGGACTTGCATATATCCCACCAATAGTCAGTCAAAAAGTGGAGAGAGCCATCTATAAAAACCTCATCATCCCACAGAATCACACAAAAAATACGATCAATGAACTTCTTTTGGGTTTGGTTGCATTGTTCCACATTGCTTGTGGAACTGCTCAGCATAACATGAAATTGCTCCTTTAACAATGTTAAGGCTTCCTTCTTTTCCTTTCCTACATGCCAGCATCTTTGAAACCCATAGTATCTTAATTTCACTCCCTCCACAGTGTGTTCTTCCCACTCCAGTAATGAGCAACAGTTACTATTGCCATCACACGAAGTGCAAGTCTAGTTGCTCAGCATGTAAGAGGAATGTAAAAAGTTAGCAATAAAAAAGATTTTTAGCCTCTACAGTTTGTTTCATACCCACAAAGATGAGGTGGAAGAAATATGACAGAGAAGTTAACTGAACACCAGAAGTAACGCAATTTTTCAGGGCTTGTGTACCAGAGAGGTATGTAAACTTTATTATTCTGTGTGACAGAAAATATTATGATCCAACAAAGGAATGAACTAATAACTTATGCTTCTTTCTTGTTTCCTGCCCAACAGGAAAGTAATATTTGAAGACATGATGTTCTTTTACATCAGTTACCTGTTCTGCTGGATTTTGTTATATGTACCTTTTAATTATTATGCACGCAGAACCATATACTAATTGTAGATTAGTTAAATTCAGTAACCAAATGTAAGACAGCCAACTCAAAAAGGACAACTTTATTCCTTAAGTTTTAAGGTAGGCTATTAAAATTAATTATTTCATCTGTAAAAAACTACACAGAGCACCAGGTTCTGATTTATGAAAACAGGAAAGAAAAAAATACCTGGTTCCTAGTTAAGATGGGAGATCGTTTCACTCCAAAGAATTCCAAGACAACTGACAATAAAAATGCAAATGTCTGGAAAGTCATCTTATTTAGCCTCTGAACTGTAGCTGTGAGATCGTAAGGACACCTTCCTGGTTATCATCCATGGGAAAGTGCTGTCAAGCAGGATCAGTTGTGTGGAGGCAGAAGGTGTAGAAACACCTATTACAGGAGACAAGGAAAGGAAGATTTGGACTCAATGAGTTAAAATGTTAATGATCCAGAGATGATGTAGTGCTTACTGACAAAGACTGATTGGTATTCTACTGTGTAAGTTAATATGACATTTGCACAGTGTCTGATAGTTCTGTATGCACTCATTACAGCAGCTATCCATGTAAGGTATCCACGGTGAGGAGCAAGCACAGTTACCCAATTTTAGGACTGAAAAACAAATTTGTATTTTCCTTCAGATTAAAACCCAGTTTTCTACTTCTGGTGAAGTGTCCTCAAGGATTTCACTTAATCAAAACTGTTTATAATATAACGGAAATGTAATTTTAGCAGCATAACATAATATCTGAATAAGAAAATAAACAAGTTATATTTTCATAAGGAGCTTATTTCCCTTCTCAAAAAAAAAAGGAAAGATGAAGCCTTCACTCCTGAACAGGACCTCTCATAGGATTTCGATGCTAACATTTTAAGGGGACCTCATTTTTAAAAAGAGTTGAATGTTTTTGCTCCTTGAATACTAAATCAGCTTAAACTACATCAAAGCAGAAATACAAACTTAAGAAAACCTGCGTTGTACAAACAGTTCAGTCCCATGACTGATGAACTGACTACAATTTACGTTTAGCTTATCTTGCATGAATATTTGCATCAAAATTTGGGATACTTGGCAGTGCCTTTTTAGAAGCAATTTCTATTCATATTCTATTCATAGGCAGTGCCTATTTAGAAGCAATTTCACAAGCAATTTCTATTCATATGTACTATGAGAAAAATACATGTGCCAATGGCAAGGAAACACCAGAAATTAATTGTCTTGTAGCCCATATGTTCAAAAAGAAAGGCTTTGTCCGAGGGATTTCTTATGTCATTCCCTTTTACTTAACCTAGTAAAGCATTTACAGCTGCACAGCTCATCCATTTTCCTCTCAACATCTCCTGTAGATTTATGTCTCTTTCCAACGACCTAAGGAATACTGCAAAGGTTTTTTAATGAGACTAGAGAAACTGTCAGCAAAAAGATTTATTTAAAAACATGTTTCTAATTTAAGAATGAGCACATAAAAATGCAGAGGTCTCACAGCAATTACAGTATCTACAGCCATGAGAAGAAATGTCAGAGAAAACAGGCATTTGACAATATGACACTGAATAGCAATACCAGGACAAAGCAGAGCATTTTCCATTACTCAGTTTAGTAATGAAGGCTAATGGTCCTGTCTCTGCTGTCACTGTATGCCAGAATAATCCTGGAAACAAACGGCGGGGATGCAATTGAAGAGTTACAAACTGTAATTTAATATTCAAAAGTAAAAGTCACGTAAGTAATAGATTCTCGTTAATCACACAATGAGCCATTGTGACAGATGTTATCAGTGTGGAAATTCTTGTTTACAAACCCATTTGAAATGCATGTTCTGGGATGGTTTTCAGTCACACAGAACACTGTAAGGTAACAAAGGCCTGTACCAAGACCAAACAGAAATATGGTGCTTTACTAAACAATTTAGGTATGGAGACAAAGCAAGCTGGGAATAATGATAGCTACTAATAACAAGCTAACTTTTGCTTCTAAATCAAGGCACTTCCAACAAATTAGAATAGGAATAGATATATTAGATGTGTTTGTCCTGCACCTCTTCACACTTATGCTGTAGCCAGCAATGGCCTGTATACAAATATGTTTTTAGGAGAGGTGTTCTTCTACATAATTATCAGAGTCTTTAATATTCATTTATTGTAATTAATTGTAATGATTGTAATTAACAATCATTAAGGCACCAAGAAATTGCTTTTCTAGATGCAGGTCCACCACATCCTATATATGCAGCTGCAACTGTGCCAAGGAGGACAAGAATAAGATTCACATACATAGTATAATTAGGATTTTACTTGGAGATGATTCAGAGTAGTCATCAGAGAAGCAAGTCTTGGAAGCATATGACCTCTTCAAAGTTTTCATACTGCTTCTGACCCATCTTTTTCTTCCCAAGTTGTCACTAAGGGCATGAGATGATGAAAAGGTTTGGATCTATTTGTTGGATTTATTAGTTCTGTCATAACAAAGGTTTGCACCAGACTATTCTTCTGGGTTTGTATCATTTCTCCTTATGGATTTATATTGGTTTTTACAATTATTGCAAAGGTCAAATGGCTGTGGTTTCACTGCATTGAAGAAAAACACAAATATATTGGGAGACAGTGTATGTTCTGGAGTGTTATTCCCATCCAGCCAAAGAAGAGAATATATGTAAACTTACCAGGGATTGAAGGGCAGGAAAAGGGCAAATATTCATCCAAACTAGCTAGACACACCGCTCCTGAGGTTCAGCTTATAGTTTTCCTATTAGAAATGAAATATTAGATTCCAAATTAGGCTACATGTCTCTTAAGTGTCCTGTCTTATAATGTAATGTGAGTAGTGGGGCCAGGAAGGGAATGTCATTGTCTGTAGCACCAGGGAACTGGAAGGGTGGCAGATCCATCCAAAATGCCTTCTTGGGTGTCTCAGACCATCTTGGGCACTTTTACAAAATGGGTGTTTGATACTACTGTTCTAGTTCAGGCCAGCTGGGCAAGCAGCAGAGCAGAGCAGGTCCTATCTCTCACATGTTGCCTGGTCAGACGTCACTGCACCTCTCTGCTTTTACTTTCCCTCAGCTTATTTATTTAGTTTTGCTTTAAAGTCTCTAAGGCAACATCTCTTCCTATGTGTCTGCAATGTGCCCAAGAAGGCCTAAAGTTGTCTAGAATATCTATATACTCTTATGGTATAAATAATGATAGAAACAATAAATGCATCCCTAGACTTCTGCTTCGACAGCCATTTTCCCCGTACAATATTATTAGCAAAATTAATTCAAAAGCTGGCTGTTCTTTAACTCTCATTTGTTCTGAGTAATGTCTGGCAGGTTTTCTATAACCTTGTGCATGCAATGTGGTGTTAACAATTTGAGGTGCAGAACTATTTCCTGTAGTAGAGGATTTATTAAACTGTCATGTTGCTGTGCAAAGACACCTCTTCCAGTCAAACACTGTATTTGGCACAGTATTTACTGCTAAATTAGCAATTGCTATTTGGTTATGATAATATTATTGTTTAAAGAGGCATTTCATTCCACATGAGCTGCCTACCTCTTTCCAGCATTCCTGAAGTTGATAGGAAAATTGCAAACACCTTAGAGGCTTATAAATTCAGTGCTCTGTCTCAATGATTGAAATTATTCCCTCTTTAATGAAATGTGAATCCTGCAGGATTAGGAGGTAATGAACTTTGTAGTTGTTCATTTCTCCAGCCTGTTTTTAAGGTCTGCACTACAGCTTTTATAATTTATTTGTGCTTTTATTATCTAAGACTCAGGGTTTTACTGTGTACACCTGATCTAGCAGATGTTTGAGTTCCATTACTGGCACTTTCAGAATAAACAACAGTCTGCTCTTTCGAATACTGAAATATCTCTTTGAAGCCAATTATTAAAGAATTCCTGGAGTGGCAGCACATGCTCTAGACAGCCTGTCAAATGTATGCTGCCAATATCATCTTTTTGCACTAATCTTGTGTCAGAAAACAACCAGTCCCTTCGATTTCATAGCACATAACTTGAATGGTAAATGAATCTTTCATCTCTAGGTAGGTAATTTTCTGAAGGGCTTTAAACTATAACCTCTTTAAGCCAGGACTTATGTTTGTACTTGTCTCCTGTTCTTGGCCAAATATTTTTAAAAGACCCCAAGCCCTTAACACAACACCATTTTTTCCATGGTTCACAGATTACTTATCCAACTAGCTAAGATTTGCTGTCTCCTCTTGGTAGATTTTGTTTGAGTTTTGCAGATGGATGGCAATATAATATCTAAAACACTGAAGTAATTTTAAGAAAAGTGCAAAGAGAGTGGTAAATTAACTCTATACATACCTGTAACTTTGTAAGTACACATACAGGGAAAGGACTTAATTAGAACAATTAGAACTTGTCTATATATTAAGCCATATTTAAGAGACCCAAAGCATAGAATCTTTGAAATACATTGACTTGTAATAACAAAACTAAAATATTTCATTCACAGCCCTTTCATGCCATAGTTCCATTTCTTGTAGATTTTTTTAATCATCTAAAGAGTAATAAGTGTAAGTGAGACTTCAGAGACTTCACAACAGCTGTCAGGACTTACATAGTAAATGTACTGTGTTCAAATATACACAGAATTAAAGTATTTTATTTCACTGTGGCAGTATCCTCTTCCTCCAAAATTATATGGATCATACACAGATATTCCTTTTAAAGCAAAAGCTCTTAAATTAAAAGCTTAGAGCAGAAAGAGTAATTGTTTGTCTTCACTCTCTAAGACCCAGCTGAAGAAGAAATACTTTGAAAGTCAATCATTTTGTGCAGACACCAAAATGAAATCAAGAAGTGAAGTGTAAATCACCACCATCCATTCTGATCTTGCTGCAGTCAAATCCCCAGTGCAAGGTCATAACTTGGGGAAATGAAAAACTTTAGATGCTGAAGGTCTTACTTCCAATAAATAATTTCCCGGATGCATATTGGTCCCTTTTCACTGTTACTTGTAATGACTGCCATATTAGATGTCTGCCACCAGCAGTCCATGAAGGATTTTGAGGGATAGTTTAGTCTCTGCAGTGCTTTTTTCTGACCATACTAATATTAACCAGCTCTGCCAAACCCTAGCATCTCAGGTACATAAAGTTAAGCTTGTTTCTGCAAAAAAAATTCAAAATAATTCTGAGCAAAAAGAAGTGCTCAGCTATCTATGACTTGCAGAGGAAAACTTAAGATGGCCTGCTTAAGATGGTGGTTGAGACAGTCCCTACCTTGGGAGGCAGTCCTGAAGAGTAAGGAAGTCCAGGAAGGCTAGATGGTATTCAAGAAGAAAACATTATAGGCACTTGAGAAGCCCATCCCCACATGCCAGAAGACAAGCCATAAAGGAAGAAGGCCAGCCTGGCTGAAGAGAGAGCTTTGGCTGGAACTTGGGAAACAAGAACAAACTTTATGACCTTTGGAAGAAGCAGCAGACAACTCGGGAGGACTGCAAGAATGTCATGAAGTTATGCAGGGAGAAAATTAGAAGGGCCAAAGCCCAACTAGAATTCAGTCTGGCTACTACCAGTAAAGATGACAAAAAATGTGTCTATAAATACATCAACAACAAAAGGAGGGCTAAGAAGAATCTTCATCCCTTATTGGAACCATAGTTACAAAGGATAAGAGAAAGGATGAGGTGCATAATGCCTTCATTGCCTCAGTCTTCAACAGTTGTCCAGGTATCCAGCCCCTTGATCTGGAAAAAAGTGATGTGGAACAGAACGAACCATTCACAATCCAAGGGAACCTCTCTGGGACCAGATGGGATCCACATACAGATACTTAAGGAGCTGGTGGAAATGCTCAGAGACACTTTACTTCATTTATCAGCAGTCCTGGCTAACTGGGGAGATCCCTGGTGTTTGAAAGTTGGCAAATATGCTGTCCATCTACAAGAAGGGCTGGAAGGAGGATCTGGGTAACTGCAGGCCTGTCAGCCTGACCTCAGTGCTAGGGAGGGAAGGTCATGGAGCAGATTGTCTTGAGTGCTGTCATGCAGCATGTTCAGGACAGCCAAGGGATCAGGCCCAGCCAGAACAAACATGGGTTTGTGAAAGGCAGGTCCTGCTGGACCAGCCTGATCTTCTTCTATGATAAAGGCACCTGCTTAGTGGTGCAGTGCTACAGGCTGAGGACAAAGTGGCTGGAAAGCTGTCTGGCAGAAAGGAACCAGGGGTTGCTGGTCAACAGCTGCTGAACATGAGCCAGTGTGTGCCCAGGTGGCCGAGAAGGTCAATGGCACCTGGCCTCTATCAGCAATAGTGTGGCCAGCAGGACCAGGGCAGTGATTGTCCCCTGTACTCAGCACTGGTGAGGCCACACCTCAAATCCTGTGTTCAGTTTTGGGCCTTACACAAAAAGAAAGACATTGGGGTCCTGGAGAGTGTCCATGGAAGGACAGCAAAGCTGGTGAAGGGTCTGGAGCACAAGTCTTATGAGGAGCAGATGTGGGAGCTGGGGCTGTTTAGCCTGGAGAAAAGGAAGCTCAGAGAGGGACATTGTCACTGTCTACACGCACCTTAAAGGAGGCTGTAGCCAGATGGGGGTCAGTCTCCTCTCACAAGTGACATGTGACATGATGAGAAGAAATGGTTTCCAGTTGCACAGGAGAAGATTTAGGTTGAGCATTGGGAAAACTTCCTTAACTGAAAGTGTGGCTAAGACTTGGAATAGGCTGCCCAGGGAAGGGGTGAAGGATACCATCCCTGAAGGTATTTAAAAGACATGTTTTTTTGTCACCCAGGATGATGGATTCGTAGTGAACTTCCTAGTGCCATGTTAACAGTGGGACTCTGCAACCTTATGGGTCTTTTCCAAACTTAATGATTCTGTGACTCTATGAAATAGATCAGAAGGAACTTAAAACAATACAGCAATCTGATATTTATTGAAGATGGGATTGTATGTTTGAATAAAGCACTGAGGAAATGTGAAGCTATGTTACAGTTCTGGAGCTGCCCTGTACCGACTGGGTGAAGAGAATAGAAACTTTTAAGGTTAAGAGCTGTCTTGGCACAGGTGTCATTATCACCCTGTACCTTCCTTGGTCCTAGACTACAAAAGCACTGTGATGTCAGTATGCAGGACATTTATGTAGGGCACCAAACAGACACAAGACCACATCACATTCATATAATTAAGCAGTAATAAATCCAAAGGAAAAAAAGAGTTGTCATAGTCAATTCAGCTTTTCCCAGTCTAAAGCTGCCACTATTTTTTAAAGTTTCTTTTTTTTTCTGTTGTTGTTTTAGCAAAAGAAAAATAATTTAATGATGCAAAAAAAATGCCATTTGGCAGTCTGGCTGATCCAAGGTACACTCAGCTTCTCAGCAGACACCACAAATTGCTTGTTAGCTGAAGTTGGAAGGATATTTAATATCTGGGTTTTTTTAAAGCACTAACAAGACCCTGAGACAAAGCACAGATATCAGCACACAGAATAAATAAAGCAATGTATAGGTCCCTCCTTCTTCATATACTCTGATATTTATATAGCTTGCATAGAGATTCATCACAGAGCTGAAAAAAGACCTTCTGAGTGAGTCTAAATTTAAACAGAGAGCAATACGAACAGTAAAGCTCTGTTTCAAAAGACTTATTTGTTATGCAGAATGGGACAGAATTATTTCATTACCCTACCACAGACAGAGCTGAAAAAGTGAATTGTTGGAATGCTCAGTGAAGGACACACTCTGAAGCACTGCAGTAGAAATACAGAAGAAGGTATAAGAATGTGTGGTATCGGGAATTCAGTGATTAGATGAGGGTCATTGTGTTGCATTCAAAAAAAAGAAAGTTATTATTTGTAGCATGTATTTACTGCAGCTTAGTTTTCCCCACCAGTGGATGCCACTAGAAGTAGCCTCCTACAGTCCTGCACGGACCAAAGGCAAGCTGCTTAAAATTTTGACACGGCCGTTTTAATGCTAGCTAAGTGCCTCATTCGCACTCAGGGTAAAGTTGTGCACTCACAGCCTTCTTTAATATGAGTCCCTGCATCTGTGTCTTCTGGCAATCTACAAGCTTGGTTATATTGCACAATTTAAACAGCTGCTCTGTTTCAAGTCTGTAGCAGGATGCTTTCAAATTCCTGGGATTTTTGGTGGGTTTTTTTTGTTTTGGTGGGTTTTTGGTTGGATTTTTTTTTGCACGGTGGCAGGGGAGCTTGGTTGGTTTGGTTTTGGTTTTTTTGTTGGGTTTTTTTTTTGGTTGATTGTTTTTTTGTTTGTTTGGGTATTTTTGTACTTTTAAATGCCCTAACATAAAAAAGACTTGGACATATAATCTACTAGTAATAATAGAAAGACGGAATGTTTCTTGTATAAAGTTGTCTTTTTTTCTTTTTTATATTAGCTTTCTGTCTGTGTTTCTTAGAAAAATGTGTGTTCTCTGGATGAAAATATCCTCTGATACAGGGGGGACTGCCCTATTTAGGCAGTTCAACTTTTAGAATGCAATGCCATGACACAATATACTTGGCATTTATAAGCCTTGTGCACCAGTTTAAAATGATGGCAGACTTGTGTCCAGAACTTCTATTGCAGCCAAAAGTTATTTTGATTTTGCCCTAAAAAGTATCTTGTCAAATACTTCTGTTGTTAGCATTTTCCAAGATGGTTTCAGATTTTGGTAATTTTATTCTGGTGAGTCCAATTTCTAAGCCACTCTCCATCCCTCCTTGCAACAGTTTTTCATGGGTGATCTGCACATGCAAATACTGGCCTCAACATGCCTTTAGCTTGGAGGAAAGAGTCACAAGTGGAAAACTTAAAGCGTAGTTTTGTTAAAAAAAATAAACTGTCAAGCAACCGAAAGTGGTTATGTTGTTAAAAGTTCTGGAACTGTTTGTTTGATTGGCTAACCTATATTAAACATACCTGGGAAGACACTTGTGTGATAAATCCAAGGCATTGATACAATGCTGAAGCTGAGTGATGACATTGCAATAAATTTTTTGCAGTTACAGACTTTAAATACAGAATGGCAAACAAACAAATGTCCCTGAGGGGCTTTTAACAAGCAGAAATCTTAATGAGCTCGTCACTTATAAAAACTGAATACCTGCCTGGGGACGTGAATGGTAGAGGAATTACATTGTTATGTTTCTCTTCAAGCTTAGCATCCAGCTAAGCTCATCGCATGTCTGTTCTTGCACAAGGCAACATGAACTGGAGCGGGACTGAGCAATAAAGGTTATATTAACCCAAAGTGATATTTTATTTTCTAGTCATTCCTGTGAAGGATGAGAAGGAGCTCTCCTCAAACAAAACAGCTTTTCTTCTTCTTCTGCAGTTGTCTATCCCATTTAGTCTTTATCTATAAATATGGCTTTTAGAAATATTAAGTGCTCCTGCAGAAGCTAAGCAAGTGGGTATTGTTTGGTTTGTGAAATTTAATCATGCCTGGTCAGAAATACAATGTCCACTAAACAACTGACTTTAGCACCTCTTGAAAACTTTACTTGCAGAATTCTGTTATTTTGGATCTTGATTCTTCATCAAAATGAGATTATTCTTTTCTTAGTGGCTTCTGGGAAGTATTTATAAGGTCTTACACATATAAAACTAAAAATATGCGTGTGTGTCTCTCTGTTAAACAACTTACTAAATATCTGTGCCAAAAACTGTTTTAACCTGGAAAATTTCAGGTGTCATCCAGTCTTCCTTACAAATCCATTTGTCCTCACAAATGCAATATGTTTTATAGTTCGTTCTGTGAGCATCGAGATAAATCTTTCAAGGACTTGGACAAAAGTTCCTCCACGGACCAGTTTAGCCTGCATGATGTGAATTGTTTGTTTTCCTTTCTTTTTAATTTCTGCTCAGTTATCCAGGGATTCAATAAGTCACTTTCTCTATCAGAGGTTCAGGACAGTGCAGTCAAAATTGAGATGTGAGGGAAGGAATCTTTTTCTCCTAGTAACCAGACTCAGGAAAGGGAAGGATTTCTCCTACAGAAAGCAGGTAATGGCCTCATGATTTCGATGCAAAATCCCAGCTGTGTTAAACCTCTAAGCCAGGCCAAAAAAAAAAGGGGATTCACCCTTGCCCAAGCTGCTATGCATTAAGGAAAGACGTGACTGCACAGAACATGTTTTGGAGAAACCTCTTCTGGACAGCAGCATGGTAAAATTGCAGCCTAAGTGTATGCCTTTTCCTTCTTCAACATCTCTTACCTGTGGGTAACAGCAAAACCAGGACAGACCCAGAGCTCAGAATTCAGAGACCTTTTCATTTTCATGCTACATTTTCTTCTCCTGTCTACTGTCCTCTTATCACAGCAAAGCTCTAATGAGGCCTCTCACCACCTCTCAGCCTCACTGTGCGATACTTACCGTCCCTGGGGGCTGACATCAGCCAAAAAGGCAGGTGGCTCCTTTCATGGTTAAATTACCATTCAGTCAGCATCCTACAGACACTTCAGGCATCTAGACGGTTACTGGTTCCCCAGCTATGTGCTGGGTGATGCAGGAGCACTCCAGACATGGCTAGGCTAGAGTTCATAGCTATGGTCAAGTACCCTGCAGAGACATAAACGTTCTGGGGTTTTCACTGCATTGCTGTAAGGTTATATGGTATAATTTTAAATTGGACTCTGTCTACAGAGAGAGCCATGTCTGTTGATCAAAAAAGACAGAAAAAATAAAAAGATACCTGGGACGGAACAATCTACCAAATGGGCACATGAACACCACTGAAGGCACAAACACGCATTTCAGGGAAAAAAAAAAGAGAATAAAAGCATTGTTTTACATTAGTGCCGTGGGTCTGTTTCTCCAGCTGTTTTCTCTGTGACTTCTTGGAGTTACAACAATATTGTATGTAGCCTTTTTTTATATTTGTACCCCTCAGCTTTCCTATTCACTAACTTTCCTCTTCTCTTCAAACTCCTTTTACGATAATTTCAATTATATGTTCCAGCTGGAGACCTGAGCTATCAACAACTAAAAACCATCGGAGCTAATTTCACAAAAACTAGGCAAAAGTCCAGCATGCGACTCAGCAGCAGTTATTCTGCCAGAGCTCATGACCTGCTGGAACTCACTGTGACTCCACTGCTTGTACCTACGGCTCTGCAGTTATTATGGGGCTGAAGGCTTTACTCCAGTACAGGACAAATCAGCTGTAGCTTGTTTCCCTTCATCCTAGTTAGAGCTAAATGGAATAAACCTCCACAGCCAGAGTAAATGAGCCATGGCAAAACTGATCTTAACCTCCACCCCCCTGATTTAGCAGCCAGGCACTAGAGCAGGAGACAAGATAGTTCCAGCCAGCTCCAGCGGACTCTGTAATGCAATTTGACAAATCAAATAGATAGTTTTTATTAATGTAACTAAATGAATTATTGCAAATGGGAGATGGGGACATTGATCTGTCTTCATATGTGCATTCTGCTTTGGGTGAGGGGAGAGTATCTTTAAATTCAAGCTGCTGCTGCCTGAGGTAGGAAGTCGCTGTAGTGAATCTATTCTGCAGCTTCCATATCCCCAAACTGCCCATTTAACACCAATACTAATAAAGATAAAAGGGAAATACAAAGTATTATGCGTACAGAGCTATCAGTGTATCAATTCATACTTGGACATACAAGGGACTATTCAGGGACAGATTTTTGTAAATTTGTCTGCTTTGATTTTCTGGTGATCGAATGAGACTAACAAGGCTTGTTGAAGGCTACAATACTGATGAAAGACAAGGATACCTTGACTACATTCCTTAATAATAACTCTACATAAACTGCTTAAATAATGTATTTCATAAAACATATGGTGCAAATACAAAGATAACTTTCTCAAAGAAATCATCCAAGTCCAGTTCTCTCAAAGCAAGCACATAAATTCAGAACCTAGAGAAACATGATTATTCCTGCCCTACTATCAGGGCTATGATGGAAGAACATCTATGGGAAAAACCTGTATATTTGATTTGAAACTGTACTCTCTTATGACTTCATATTCTCAAAAGTTAAGTCTGAGAAAGCTAGAGGGTGATTTGTGTTCTTCCTCTCCTCTCTTGTCTGTATCCAGAGCTAAAATCCCACTGTGCAGATACCAAGCATACCTTTGCTGGATGAAGCATAGCATGGAAGACCTTCCAGTACTGGGGGAAAAAAAAGCAAAATAGTGCAAGCAGAGCAAAGACTGATTTAGAATGCAGTGGAGGAAGTCTTCTTGAAGCCATTTAATGTGATAAATTTCTGGGAAAGAAGATTAAGCAACTCTTGGCTTCTTATAGATATGACTTTCAAGATAGCAACATATTTTGCTGAGGCACTGAGATAAACATGTCAGATTCTCTCAAGTGGTTCAGCTAAAATGGTTCAGCTTTCTACATACTACAGACTGGAGATGTATTTCCTTTTGTCTCCATCCAGTAAAACACTGTCCCAATTCAGGTGTGTAAAAATATTTGGGTTTGGGTTTTCTGGAAGGTTTTTTATTCTTACCAAAACAGAGAGTTTTGTTTTTATTTCAATTATTTGGCTAACAGTGAATAATTGATTAAAATACTTCTGGAAATTTTTATAGTATTTATTCAAGGTTTTTAAAAAACCATTTTCCCAACATCATAGTGGAAGAGTGTTAATAAGGACTCAAAGTATGCCATGTACAAACAAAATCTGTGTCTCACAAGTATTAGGGGAAAAGTGTGACAGGGATTGCAATAATAACTTAGACTTCTTTTACTAACGTTGTTTGGTTTGAAGGTATCTTATGCATCAGCTCATTGTAACAAGGAACACTATCTATACACCAGGACAGAAACCCATATTTTCACCAGTTTTGGAAGTTCTGGACAAGGGTGCACCTAAAGTTCTTCCACAGCTTTTTACCAATGCCAGTGCCCCCTTTTTAAAGGCAGAAATCCTGGTTGCAGAGACAGGGCACATCACAGCTATCTCAAAAGTAAATCTTCTCAGTTCCAAGACACCCTTCCAAGTCTCCATCAGCCTGCAGGTTTCAGGTAATTTCAGTAGGGAGTGGTGCAAAAGGCACAAGTAGCAGATAAGTCTCTGAGAAGAAAGCATGCTTCTCTCTCTTTTTCCACCTTTCAGTGGAAGTGTATTACAATGAGCACTAAAAGACAGACTTTTCAGGATTATACTAAGAGAGAAATCACAGCTCTCAAAGTGAGTCTGGGAAACAAACCTTTGGGTAGTCCTGCTTCCCCCACATTTTGCATTTCTGATACAGGGATAACAGTTCTGTCGCTTGGACAAAGGTACACTCTCCCAGTTTTGAGAAACATGTGACCAATACCTTGCAATTGCAGCTGTTTTTCCAGAATGACTTCTTGATATCTGTTTACTGATCCAATATACCATGATATAATACTCCAGAGACCTTGGATTACTTCTGACTTCATCTCTGCTTTATGTTCTATAAAGATGCCTGTTCCCTCAACAACCAGTGCTTACAGACCTTCCTAAAATATTGCTGGGCAAATTGCACAGCCTATCAAATTTAATTAACTGTTCAAGTCAGCATCTCAAATTAGTTTCTAAGAGGGGCCTGGGGCAAACACTGAAGCAGATGAATGACAGTGTTGCTTACTGCAGTAAGTCATCAGTGTGTGCAGCTCAAATGATCCCAGCTCAGGCTGGTGGTACAGTACAAATTCACTGTTGCTAGAAAGGGTATGAAGGAAAAATAAGAGAAGCAACGTGATACTCCTGCACTATTACTGTTTATTGTGGAAATAAGAATAAAAGTATGGATCCATCCTCTTCCATCATGTTTTGCTTTTGAAGAGCTGCCATTTTAGACACAGAGGTCAGGATCTTGGGGTATCTTCATGTCCCAGAAGAATGCTGAGCAGCCATCAAGCAAGACCACAGAAAGAGGAGGTCCCAGAAGCACTTATTCTAAAACATAAGAGACTTAAGTTTTCTAGAGCTGACTTTGACTAATAAATCCAAGAGAATACTAACCGTATAGAGATCTTTCACATTCCCAAGCGTTGAAAGGTCAAGCAAGCCATAAGGCTTTGTCACAATTGGCAATTGCATCTGAGTGAAAAGAATTAGGTGCTGTCTGCTTTGAGCTTTGTCTAATACAGGAGAATGAAAGAGTGAAAGCCTAGGTAAACTGGATCTGCAAGATTTTAGATACCTCTCTAATCTGTGGTGACAGGAGATTACTTTCTAGTACATTTACAGTGTTTTATGGCAGTGAATCATTTGAGTATTTCCTTGTGCTACTGAGTTTAATAAAAGAGTTCTAATCTTATGCCACATGGTATGGATGGACTTTTTTTCCCCTTGCAGCAAAAACATTTTTTCAGCAATAAATTGCATGGAACACAGTAGTTTTGATGACCTGTTTACTCGGAAAAATGCAAAAAGCAGGACCCAAGATTTTACTGGCTCTTAATGGAAAGGCTGACTGAAAGAGCAGAAGGAATTGGTCTGGCTTTATCAGCAATCTCTATTGCTCAAAGCACGAGAAGCTGGGAGACAAGAGAAGCAATAACCTCTATTTTCATCGGTTTAGAGGTTCCCTTGGGATGAAAGTATGCATGTGTATTTTCAGTGAAAATCCAGGGCTGAGCTCACTGCTGTGCCTAGAAAGGCAGCCTCTGGATGGCTTTATTCCACTGTCTTGTTTCTTCTTGCTCACTTTTTCCCTCTGTAAATAACACTTACCATGAAAGTTTGCAACTTGCATTTGTCTTTTTCTTTTCTGTTTTACTGTGTATAACTAATGGTTTAACAAGGCACTAAAGCATATTACTCTTAATGTTTAAGCTTCTGGTCCTGTTGGCTGTCTTACCTGCTGAGCTTGGGGACTCTTCCAAGCATCTGTACCCGCGCTCTTATTGACTCCTAAATATCTGTAAAAGCAGGACTCAGGCACACAACCTTCCTGCCCTCCACCATGCATGATTTCTGCAAAGAGAAAAGCAGATTGCTCAGGAAGTTCCAGGACATATCCTTGTCCTAGCCCCATTCCAGATGGCTGAGAACTGTGGTAAGAGAGGAAAAGGTTGTAGGCAGCCTAGACCTAAATAAGCTACAGCTGTGCCCCTAAACAAGTGAGGTAAATAACTTTTTTAGAGAATGAAGCAGAGAATGAGGATGTGTATGACTGATTAGACAAGGCACCTGTGGACAGTTTACTGACCAACGGTAATGCAATAAGGAACACTTGTTATACATATGAACAAAGAGTATAAAAAACGTGTTCCAGGGGATAATAAATAGCTGATGCCTAAGACCATCTTGTATGTCAACGTTTGAGTCCACTGTCAAATAATGACCCCATGTGAGGAAGGTCGAGACCGTGGACCAGAGAGCAGCCAGCGGTAGAGCCCAGCCAAGCAAACAGGCGCACTGAGAGCCTGAAGTTCGGACGATTTAAGAAAGAAAAAATAATCAAAGAGACACCCGACCCCAGGTGAGCGGCTGGGGACATAGAGATGGGTGCTCAAATGTCAACAGAAGAAAACTCTGTTTTGGACGTTCTGCTGCGTTTACAGAAGGGAGGTGTTCTATATGAAGAGTGGGCGTTACCCACCCTGCTTATTTGGTGTAAAGGAAATGGAATAAGAGCAGACTTACAGACTGCCCTTTCTGTTAAAAAGTGGAAGGAAATAGGACAAGCGTTATGGGAAGCAGCTACAAAGGGGTATAAAAGAGCCACAAAGGTGGCGCTCGGTTCGGCACTTGCTGCTGCAAATGAAAGCTGATAGAGGCGGCAGCAGCCGGCCCGCCCCCCTGCTGCAGCCCCTTCGAATCCTTCTCCTCCCGCTCCTCCTTGCGCCGGGGCTGCTCCTGTGCAGGAGCCTGTTTTACTGCTATCGCCTAAGAGCTACCCTCTCCCCCCGGACTTCGATGGCAACAGTCTAATGCCTCCAGAGGCGGCACAGGCAGTGCTGCCCCGGGACAAAGCCCTGAACCTCCTTCCATCGATCTGTCAGGACCGGTGGGGTCGGGAGGGGTGAGCTGTCAGCCAACCAGCCCTCCACTGCAAGATACATTCACATTAAAACCAGAAGCCGTCTCGGTTAGGGGGGCGGATCCAAAAAGGTTTTGGACAAGATCGTATGAACAAGCTAGGGAAGAAGCAGAGTCAGATTTGGCAGACCGGATTCTAGCATGCCCTGTGACCCGAAATGGTGGTAACAGCCCTGATGAATGGGACCCTTTCCATTGGAGTGTAATCAGAGACCTAAGAAACACAATGATGGAGCATGAGTTTGTTTCTCATTTCACACAGTCTGTGCTGCGAGGTATCTTTGCTAATGAACTTACCCCTTTTGACTGTCAGCAGCTAGCCCAAATTTGCTTCACTCCGACTCGGAGGGTGATTTTTGAATCGCAGTGGAGACGGCTAGTGAATGAGGTCGTTATGGGTAATTTAGAAAGCTCTCAAGATGACCCTCGTTTTGGAGCAGGTCCGGCCCAGCTCATGGGGGACCCTCCGCTTAACTCCCCACAATTCCAAGCCCGACTGTATTCCTTAGTGCTCCAGCAAGGGAAAGAGCTCACATTTCAAGCGATGCAGTGTGTACCAGATGTAGGGCTCCTCGTCAGTCGCGGACAACAGTTAAGCAGAAATCAAGTGAGCCATATATAATATTTATAGATTGTCTCAGGGAGGCAATTGAGAAACAAGTTGACAATGTTTCTTTCATTGAAGAAACTTTGCTCTCACAATTAATTAAAGATCATGCGAATGAGGACTGTAAGCAGGCGTTATTGCCGAATCCTAGACTGGTAGATATGATTGAGGCTTGCAGCAAGGTTGGAACAGTGAAGTATCAAGTGGAGGAGCTTGCAAAGCAAATTGCTGCAGTTGTGCAAGTTTCAAAGAATTGTTTTCAGTGTGGTCAAGGAGCACGTTTCAAGAGAAATTGCCCTAACCGACCTAGTGGCCGTTCAGTAGCAGGGAACTGTGGGCAACATACTCTCAGGCTGTGTTCGTGCTGTGGCAAGCCAGGGCACTATGCCAAGCAATGCTGCTCAAAGATTAACAACCAGGGGCAAGCGCTGCCACGCAAAGGAGCGTCAAGAAATGGGAAAAAGAGCATGATGCGGATGCCCAGACACAAATACATCCAACCAACCCTTTTCAGGCTCATGCGGCAAACTCAGCGCCAGAACCAAGGGGAGCGCTGGACTGGACGTCACCACAGCTACCTCAGTTACTGAGTGACAGGACCCGTGGCCCTGCTCCAGTGTGAGTTCACAATTTGCAAACACGAGTCTGGGAGGGTCTAAGGATCTTGTTACCTGGGGATGTGGATATGCTTGTGTTTCTACAGATGCCGGAGTTAGGTGGGTGCCTGCTCATTGTGTTTGGCCTGTAATTGACATCACCCCTCAGAGCAATGGACCTGGCCCCTGCTTTCCTAACTTCTTGGAATATGGAGAGCATTGAATTGACTTTTTGTTGTTAGCCCATGGACATGAATGTGAGGATTTTGATGGTTTGGGTCGTATGAATTCAACAATCAAATCAATGTTAGCTCATGAGCGCATTCAAAAATTTGTGGAGACTACATAGAAAATGCTTGTACCATGTTTACTATTTTTCTGCAAGGGCCCTGCAAGAAATGGTGAACACAGCATTTGTGGTTGAAAAGCAAAAAGGGGGAATTGTGGTAAGATGGGAAAAGGCTGTGGGCAGCCTAGACCTAAATAAGATACAGCTGTGCCCCTAAACAAGCGAGGTAAAAACTTTGTTAGAGAATGAAGCAGAGAATGCAGATATGTATGACTGATTAGAAAAGGCACCTGTGGACAGTTTACTGACTGACAGTAATGCAATAAGGAATACCTGTTATGCATATGTGAAGAAAGAGTATAAAAAGGTGTACCAGGAGTTAATAAATGGCTGATGCCTAAAACCATCTTGTGTGTCAGCATTTGAGTCCACTGTCAGAGAACCCCATACTCTGGGATGTGCTTCAGTGCACAGCCACCACTCAGTTGTCGTAAGAAAAAGGATGTGCTCCTTGGCTTTAAGACCAACAGCACATCCTTAAACAATCTGTCCTCTGTAGTGTGGGGGATTTGGTTTCCTTAAGAACCTATAGCCATTTTACATCCACCCAAAGCTTTTGGCAGGCCAGCTGGAGATGTGCCAGGCCTTCCATTTGCTTTGAATTTTTTTTTTTTTTTTTTGTTTTGTTTTTACTCAACTGAAAGTGCCAAGCATGTTCAGTACCTTTCAGTCTCCCTGATCTTAGCAAAACCACCCTCAGCAAACCAAGGGATAAAGGAACACTGCACTTGTTTGGCTTTTCCCTCTGCCAGCTGTGAGCCCTTGACCATCATAGATACAAGTTTCACTCCACACCAGAACTACCCTGTAGCTTTGAAACCAGTCTAGCAGTGTGGTGAGCAGCTAAACATTGGTGTATTGCTGCCCAAATTAGTAAGATCCAGCTGGGATCCAAAGTTACCAAAGCAAAATCTGTTTTCTACCAAAAAAAAAAAAAATCCTAATATGTGTTTACTAATTGGTTTAAGAGTTTGTCTGTGAGTTTCACACAGAAGCATAAAAAATCTCACACATCTGCTGGTCAAATATCCTTCTAGATATCTGGAAGTTTGCCCACTTACAAATATATTCAGGGAAATTTGCAGATGTGATTTGGGCCTGGTGATGCTGAGGGGCTCTGGGTTCTGTTAGGCATGTCAAACCTGACAGGGACAGTATTTTATCACAGTGCAGGACCTGTCAGCAGAAGATGACAGTTTCTCTATGAGCTGCCATGTACAATTTTTGCAATTAAATAGGCCCAAGGCTATTTAGAAGTAGAAAGAGGTCTTCAAAGGACACAAGTCTGTTGTCCCCATCGCCTGTCCTGCATAAGAGAAAGCACCTGAGGAGGAAGAGAGTGGTCTGAGGTTTGGGTCTCTGTGGCACAGAGTTCCAGAGAGATTCTGTACAGATAAAGAAAGCAACTTAGGCTGTTATTTTCCATTGTGAAGCAGAAAAAAGCAACCCAGAGGCTGTATCAATGTGAGAGAAATCAGCATAGCTCCTGTACTGTTAGAATATAAATGCTGCCCTGAGAGACTTAGGGTCAGCATGAGATCATATTGAAACAGAGCCAGCAGAGACAAATATCCCAGTGATTCACCCTCGATAACCAGCAAAAGTGATATATGCTGCACTGACCACAACTGTTTCCAAAGAACAGTAGTGTCACTACAGCTGGCACTTGTTTTTCCTTATCTCTCAAGGAGTGACACAATCAGCTCCAAGGAAAGCAGTCACCCCTTGGTGCAGCTCCATTTGGTGAATACCTGAAAAAAATGAGCAACAGAAGTGTTGCTCTTCTTTGCTTACATTTCTGTGCCTAGATTTATGTTTGTCAGATAGTCACAACCTAAGAGAGCATTAAAATGGTTTAGTGTTTGTACTGAATAAACAGAATGATATTCTTGTGCAAAATTTTTCCACTCATCTACCTTCCAAACTGTTGGCATTACTCCCAAGGAGAAGTCTAGACACAGGTCTGGAAATAGCCCTTCATTTGTACTGCATTGTTGCATATATGACATCATTTTCATGTGTTCAGAGCCCTAACAAAGCTTCACCAACTTTGAATAAGCCCATTTTGAGCAATGTGATGACATGTAGAGATATTTCAGACCGTCTAAACAAATGGGTATGGTAGAAGAAGCAACACAGATGTACCTTCATGGCCATAGCCTAAGATAACTAAACCTGTTGCTGGAGTAAGGTTGCTTTCAGCAGTCTTGCTGCCTCTAAATCAAATGTCCCTCCATTAACCCTAGAGGTAAACCCAAGAAGAAAGACTAGGCAGGGAAGAAGGACCCACAGTGGGGTGGAGCAGTAGAACTTGCACACATGCAGCAGACAAAAAAAATCTCATGAGAGCTCCAAGTGTTTATCTGCAATACTGAGACATAAATGTAGCTACACAGTGAGGTCATAACACCATACAATCACAGAATGGTTTGGGTTAGCAGGGACATCTTCAACTCAATCAGGTTGCTAAAAACCTCATCCCATCGGACCTCAAATGCTGCCAGGGATGAGGCAACCACCACCTCTACGGGTAACCTGTTCCAGTGTTTCACCCCCCATCATAAAAAGTTTCTTCCTTATATCTCGTCCCTTGGATTTCTTTCAAATCCAGTTGAGGGAGAGGCTGTTTCAGTAAGGTAAGTGTTAACCTCAACTCATTAGAGCTCATCTCCTTAAAGCTGCAATTCTATATGTTATTGTCTCTCTGATTCATTCTGTTGGACACAATACATCACTTGTTACACTGACATAGTGCAACCACATCAGCATCATCAGATCAGAGTAAATCAGTCCTTATAAAGAGATTATTATAAAGCTGAATATTTAAAGTAGAGCAAATGTATTTGAGAACATAGATTCTACTGTGATCAGTCAATCAGTGGGAATATTTACAGTGGGACAAGGACACTTCAGTGGACTATGGGTGCTACCACGCTCACATGGTATCTGCACTTCATCACACTAAATTCATTTACAGACCTAATGGACAGCACCACTGCCATGGACACACACAGCTGAGTGAAAGGAATACAAATCAGAGAGGGTCCAACGAGTGTTTCAGAGACTCCTCTGAAACACAATGAATAGAGCACAAGAAGAGTCAAAGTAATCTTTGATTTGTTGTTCCTCAGACTGATTTCCTTTTCCTGGGTCCAGTCTTGAATGTACAAGAGGATGAAGGAAAGGAAAAGGGATTAGTTTTTAAAGACTGTGTTCGTAACCCATTTCCAGACTCAATATAATGAGGTGCCAACTACTAGGCTTTCACTTCATCCTATGTTGTTACCCCCTGGGTTTAACCTCCTGAAGCATTAAGTAGCCTGCATGTACCATTCACTTCAAAATAAGCAGATATTTCACAATTCCTCTTGGCACATGTGCTTCTCAGAATACTAGGATTAAATTCATTGTCACTGTACAAAAGCCAAACGCTTTCCCAAAAGCCTGTATGAGCCACCTTTACTGAAATGGCATATTTGTTCATCCCATAGTTTTGTCAGATTGAGCAGAAGGAATTAGATACTCTCATTTGATAACATCCAGCCAGCCAGTATAATAATGCCATTTATAGTCCTGTAGTACAAAGCTCCCGAGTTACTTCAGAATACACAGTCACAACTCACAAGGGAAAAATGCATGAAACTATTTTACCTTTAGCTCTTGCAGTCTGCTTTCCATTTCCTTTACACTAAGGTTTATACCCTCTTTTATAGAGAACTATGTACATGTATCTTTGCAATAAATAATCTAGTCCAACACACAACACCAACATACAACACTATAATCATGTGGAGAAAACAATATTTCTCAAGCTCATCCTGCTAAAATTCAGGTTTCTTTGCAGTCATAATGGTGAAATTATTTCACAAACAAATATGTGTCTCCCAAATATTCATGAAGCTATTTTTCATCCTTAATATCAAACACATGTCAGGGATCCAGCAAGGATTTTGCTTGAAAATAAAGGTGTCTAAGATTTCTTGCATTTATCTTACAGGGCTATTTTTCATATTTAGTGATTTACCCCATTTCCAAGTAGCAATTTGTCTCTCATGTCAGCTTATTTGAAGGTCAAACATTAAAAATAAAGCTAATATTTAATCCTGATAACATTTAAAGATTTGCAGATAGTTATTAAATTTCTCCAGGTCTCAGCATTATTTTCCAAGCTACCAATGTTTAACTCTCTAGCTTTCCCTCAAAATCAGTAGTTCTTGTCCACAACTAGAAATTTCAATTCTGCTAAAACACTACTCTCAACATTTCACTCCAAAATGTTAATGTTATCACTAGTTATAGAAACCAGGAATTCATTCACATTCCATTTGTAATCAAAACACAATTTCATATTTTATTATATTCTTACTTGTCATAAAACCATGGGACTTCATCAATTCATACCAAGCAAGGGGCACTATAGTTGTTCTAATTTCTTGTTAAAAGAAATGTGGCAACTCTTGCATATTCTAGATTGCAAGGACAATGCAGTTTTGGCTTTTGTGTCTAGTTCCATTAACACAAATAAATCTGATCATGTGTAGAAAATAAATTATTAAAGTTTCTTTCTTAACATTAAAAGGAAGAAATATATATATATATGAACACACATATGTATGCCCTGTAATTTTCCTCTGTGTGAGTAATTCACTCAACAGTGATCATCAGGCTTTTGTGCTCCAGTAGCAATGGCTCCTGTCATTAAGATTTAGGTTGCATGAGGCACTTGTAATGGAATTATAAAATCTATTTCTAAAAGAATGACTGATTCAATTCATTACTGGCTTTCAGTATACAACAAAAACTTTCTGAACCTTAGAACAAAAAGTCATGAGGCAAATTCAAGTGATAATAAATCACCTGTATAAATGTTAACAAAATGGACTCGATGCAAAATCACTCTGTATAGCCACAGTGAATGCTGTATAAATAAAACATATTCTCTTTTTCACTAGGTAACAATTCAAGGAGTTAAAATAATTCAGTGTAGTTGAAAATGGGTAAGAGCTGGCTGTAGCAGACTGCACATTAAAGATCCTTATTGACTGATTAGCAATTTGTTTCTACAAACACTGCACAGCAGTTGCCCTACTTTGCAGCAGGCTATTGGAGACTAATGAAAAATGTGCATTTTCGCTAGAGTTAATGGTCTTGAACAGGAGCCCTATGCTTCTATGAGGCTTTATTCTGTACTTAAATTATGGATTCATGACTGTCATTACAGCTATTGTCCCTTGTTTGTATAATAGATGCACATTACACAGTTTTGTATTAAAGGTGTGACTCCAGTGAACACAAGGAACAAAATCTGTCCCTCTCAGATGGCAAAGGCACTGTTCTGTGAGACCAAGCAGCAAGACTCTGTCAGCAAGAGGGGCTGATGCCTGAAGAGCAAATTTAACTGGGCGTTTCTTGCTTTTGACGTTTCAGGTTCTCACTGGACTTAAAAACTTCAGCACAGGGAGTGGTCTGCAGTACATGGCAGCTGATGTTACAAGGAATAGCACAGTAGATGAAATTCTGGGTTAATCAGAGCCCAGGGCACTGGCTGGGGATTCCACTGTGTGGGAGAGTGCAGAGCTGTGCAAGGTGCAGGCACCACAGCAGGGAGAAAGGGGCAGTGTCCCAGGGCAACTTCTCTGCTGTCACAAAGCATGGAGCACAGGGTGTCAGCAGAGCCAGCAGCCAGCCCTGTTGAACAAATCCACAGCAGCAAAAACCTAAGGATAATATAAAAGGGCAATCACAACAAAAAAGGTACTATTTTACTTTTTAGCTGATGATAACAGGAGCTTCCCCCTACCCACTACAGGGATGGAGTTGTGAACTGGAGCCACAAAAAGTTTAAAATCATAGGTTGAGATAAAAACAATTTACTGGAAAGAGTAATGAGATTTTAAAAATGAACAGAAACAGTATTCATTTAAAAAGGTATAAGACAAAAAAATTATTTGCATGGAAAGTAAAACAGTACTGGACCGTTTCGCCCACCATGGTTTTCTCCCCCAGCTGGAGAGAGTCCCTTACTCCCACTCCTGGGTCCTTTACTCCTGCCCCTGGCAAGTGACATGACATGGTATTGAATAAAATTAGCACCTGGCCATGGTGTTCTCCAGCTTTGCAAAAAATTAACTCTGTCCTGGCCAAAACTAGGACAATCAATCATTGCCTATTCCTAGATATGCCGTAGTAAGCATACACTGGGCTGATTTTTGCGTGGAGCTGCATGTTTTACCTCATGTTATTTCATATCTGATTTGAGGTTGTGTGGCTCCAGATTAACTTTGTGTTTACATGAGTATGTGAACACATCTACATGTGTGTGTACACATTATTTGCTTTGTGATTACAGCGAGATATTTCCCTGATCCAGTTTCATGCACATTGAGACACTGTTCTTTGGTCTACATACATGTATTTATGCCTGATTTTGAGACTAGCTTTCATTTCCCTTCTGCTTTCTTTACATCCCTGAGCTCTGTAATGCCTAGGTCTTATCCAGTTCTGGTGCACATTTAAAGTGGAATTCCCAGAACCTACTATCTTAAATAATAATAGAACTGTCTGTTTTCCTCCATTTCTTCTTTCTGATCATCCTTAGGGATGATTTTGGCACTGTTATTTATTTTCTTGTCTTCTGTTTATTCTTCATTTTGCTATCCACTTCTTCGGCTGAAACAGGGCTTGTGATGATAATGACAGTAACAACAACAGAATTGAATGTGGCGATTTTTTTTTTGCTCTTAAGATTTCGCTTCCTGAAAAAATTGCTATTGATTGTTCATCAAGTTATCTACTGCAACCCATTATTTATATCCACTCCAGTTCAGACTTCGGGGAGAGAATTATGTGGCTGATGATGTGAACAAGTGCTCTGTATATGAAATGTTATTTTTTGATTGGTATACTTCCTGTAAGAAAATCTATCACTAACTTCCTAATCCTTGTGGGTTTTGCTAAGAATCAAGTTATTCTCAATTAAATAAATACCTGTTTTCTTAAAATAAAAATAATATAAAAGGAAAAGCATGTCTGAACACACTGTCTGAACACACTGAGCATCTCTAACAGTTTCTTGACTACCATCACGTAGTTATCACATAAACACAGTCCACGTATCCTATGTTTGCATATTACAAAACAAACATCAACAACTGTTGACATCACATCTCCCTTAGCCCTCAGGTGAGTGGAAACATCCAAAACATCCATTTAACCTAAAATTTTCTCAAGCCTCCAACTGAAAGTGATGAACAGTGGTGGCTAAACTGTGGTCAGATGATTGGTAGTCCCAAGACTACTAACAAGGTATTCTGAATAGTGTTACAAGGTATTCTGAATAGCAACTTGTCAGTTCTCCATCAGTGAGCCACAAGTGTTCTGCAGGGCTTATGATGACTTGTTTGCCTGGAAACTTATGCTTCTGGGCAAGGTCATTCATACTGAACACAAAAAACCCTGGGGCAAACCAGTGCACACCGAAAATACAGATCTCTCCATCGGCACTGTTCACTTACAGTACAGGAGGCTACTGCTTTGTTTCCAATTTTTATACAATATTCATAACAAACAAAACACAGCAATTTTTCCTCTGAAGCTAGGATCCCCAAAAGTCTCAAATCTCCAGCTTTCTCATCCTTTTTCTCAGCATGTTCCCACTGCTTCAGATTCCACTCATGGCAGTAATGGCTGGATATATTTTTCAGCAAGAGCCTATGCAAATATCATGTCTTAAAAACACACTACAGGCAGTTCACAGACAATCACATTAACTGAGAAGATAATTTACATTGAGAGAACTGATTTATTCATTCTGATTGCCTAAGTATCACCTAGCACAGTGCTTCTCAGTCTCTTTAATCTCTTTTAATTAGAAGGACTGTTCTTTATGAAAATTGCATAGGCCAGCTTATGCTGTGCTGTCTCTCTAGTTTTTATTTACAACCAAATGGAAATTATATTTATATTTAAAAGGTCAGATGTTGCCCCACATTTGCTGGCTTACTTGCAGATAAAGGTCCATGTATGGAAACTTATAGACCATTTTATTGGTTCAGTCATGTTGCAGACTGCCTGACGTCTCACACACTTTATTAAACACTAACCCATGGCCTTCAAAAGCCTGAATAAAAAAATTTGTCACTGGTTCAAATTATTTGTGAGATGAGCACAGGCACAGAGGTCTGGCACATACCAGCAAGACTACAAGAAAGAATACATGGTTGGAACATAGAGCATGCATATAGGCATGAGCATGAGTCAATATCTTAATGTGGGGCTGGCAGGAATCAGGACATGATAAAGGCATGTCAGTTTTCCCTGAATTTTCTTGTTGACTGCAAAGGCTTCTGATCAAATGCACACTTTTCTTGCCCACTCCCATCTCATCAGGTTGGATCTAGTCCCACAACATTGCAAAAGGTAACCTTTGAGTTGGCTGGGGAAGTGCTTTGTTTTTACGCCAAAAAAACATGAAAATTCTGGTTTTATACATAATTCCTTCGGGGATAAAGGGAGTAGTTATCTTCCAGGTAATACTATTCAGAGTTAGAAATGTATCTAAAGTCCTAGAGGGAAATTGAGTATATTCTTCTTCGCCAGCTCTCTCTTTAATGCCTGTTCAGAGTTACTTCTAAAGCTGACTTCGCCCAAGCCACCAGGCTTAACCTTCAATGCCTAGGGAATTCTGTATTTCAATAAATTTTGTAACTTAAAAAGTATTACTAGAGGCCTTTTTATTTTTCTGCCTAATAATTCCCTCAAGAGAACTTATACATTTGAAAACATTATCCTGAAATCAGTGTCATTTTTATGCTTCTTGGAGGAGAATCACTTCAGCTCTGCAATACCTGCTTTTGCAGAGACATATTATCCTCCACACTGACAGCATATTAAATTTATTGGAAGCTGCACATCTCAGAGAAAACTGACGTGACATACCTGACTGTGCTGTCACCCTTTCTAAGAATGTAATTTTTTTTTTGCTTATAAGCTCTATTATTTCATAAAAAGTGAGGGGAAGGAAAGGCTGTTACTGTATTTTAACCCATTACATTTCCAGAACTGAAATCTGGTTTCATGCTTTCCTGAAAGAATAAGAATCACAGAATAATATTCCCAGCTGGACTGGCTTTCAGCAATGAACTTGGCTGACCTTAGAAGAAAAGCAAAATTGCATTATGCCAGACAGAGTCCAGATGCCCTGCCTTTTTCCACAATAGCTCTCGTATATAGAAGCTTAAGGATGTGAGGCTATTAAAGGAAATCCTAGAGACATATGAACCTAGGTAAAACCTTAAAATACAGAGGAGAAATGAACCCACTGTAATCTTTTTTCTTCACAAGCATATCTGCTGCTTGGTTGATACTGCTATAATTCATCTTAAATTGCTACCATTAATTTAGTGAATTAGTCATCAACTATTTACAGCTAGACGCAGAAGCATTTGTCATAAAAATCAGAAGAAGAGAAGAAAAATAGCTTTTCCTAATACTATTGTGTGTTTAATTTTGCCATATATTGTGACTGAAGTCATTAGTCACTGATGTATTTCTTTCTGGAAAGGGCAAAAGATCAGTTATAGAGCTGCCCAACAAAATTAGAAAGTATACGTATTTTCTGCTGCAGAACACAAGCTGACAGTCACAACAGGAGATACTGTCTAGCATCTCCTAGATGGTAGGAGAAGGCCAGAAAAGTCTGCTTCCTCTAATGTGCTTCTTTTCCCTCTCTTCTGCCTTGTCTTCGCCAGGATGAACATTCCCAGGCTGTCCTCACAGAAATGATGCTCCAGTCCTTTAAACCTGTGTCTGACTCTTCGATGGACTAAGTCCAGCATGTTCAGGTCTCTCTGACACTGGAGACAGAACTGCAAGTGTGCTCTCACCAGTGCTAAGGATCCCCTCCCTCACTGGCCATGCTCTTTCTAATCCAGCTCAGGGTACCACTGGCTCTCTCTGCCACAAGTGTCCATTGCTGGATCATGGCCAACTTCCCTACCCTGCAGGACTCCCATGTCCCTCTCTGCCAAGCTGGTATTTTAGGCAAATATACATGGCTGTTCACTATGCACCATTTTCCTCCACACCTACATGGAAACCAACAAGAGAAAAATTGCCATGGGAGGCATAGGATTCTTATCATATTCACAAATCTAGTAGCTGCTTTATGTCACACACAGTTTTAATTCCCTTCACTGTGGAAAAAAAAACCCAAATAAGTGGTTTCTCTTGTATGTATTTTGTTAGGACCCAAGCTCAGCACCTGTGGGTAGAGCTGGATGAGGCTCTTTCATCTCTCAGTAAGTAATTTACGATGAGGCATGAGTGGTAATTTGCAACCTTAAATAAACATATAGGTGAGTGATGACTGTGGAAACAGGGTATGCAAGCTACAGTTTGCCTGGAGGGATTTAATTTCTCCATTGAACATTCTCATTCAGCATCTCAGCTTTGCAGCCTGGTGATTAATCTTCCTGAACACCAGACTGCTTGTAACAGGTTCTGGAGGTTCCTATCTGGAGTGTGCAGCACTGTTAATTAGCAAATCCACAGAATGTCTGAAATGTGTGGTCCTAAATGAGCCTGACTTATTAAGTATATTTATTCATGCTTTTGTAGTCAGATACCCAGAAATATTACGGGTAAAGCTCTTGGATGCCCCTAGGAAGGTTAACTAATCTTGTAAACAAGCCAGCAGAAGGTGGGATATAAATCAAGGCATCTGCAACCTTATGTCACCTTAAGTGTAAAGGAAATTTTTGTTGTCTTTGGTTGACTTCTGTGTGATACTTTAGCAAAGCTCATCAGCATATTGTCAGCAATGTTCAAATACCGTACAACAAAGAAGGAATTAATGCTTTTGAAAAAGCAAAAGTTGCAGTGACCAAATGATTGTTTTTTACAGATACATATCAAAAAAATAGTGCATTCTAATATAGCACTAAGCTTTTGTCTAAGTGTATGGTGGATGTTTTGTCTGTGGTATGTAGTATCTGGCCATTGATGGACTGGATTTACCCCTGTTTTTAATCCAAAGAACTACATAAGGACTTGTCTATGCTAAAAGGTATTAGAATAATGCCTCTGACTGCAAAAAATATAGAAACGAGTAAGACTGTTGTTTGATGTCAGACCATTAACATATTGTAAACAGATTAGGCAGAGAAACATAATAAATTATACAGAATTTGAAAGACACACCTCTGAGTGTCGCCCTCATTACATGGATAAATATCAAGTAGGAGCCAAGGAGCCACTTTGGATTTCTTCTTGTACAAACTTCCCAGTATACACCACTGATGAACCTTGAATTAGGTTCTGGTCAAGTTCAAAGTCATGGTCTGACTCTGATGGAAGGCAAAATATTTCAGCTTTTCTTTTCAGACAAAACCAGCTGGCATCTGTTGGCTAGTTGAGACCATAAAAGACTAAGCTATTTGTCATCAGTGCAAGATGGCTGTCAATGACAGTGCTCATGTTCAAGCTCTGTAAAAAACCCCACTGTGATGCCTTTCAGAAACACTGAAAAGTCCCTGAATTCTTACTGTCAGTGTGACTGTGAACTTTGCTTTAACCTGCAAAGAGCATTTGCAATCTGCTGAAATCTGAGAAGGATGTGGCTTTCAGGCACAGAGGCTACCAGTGCCACTCCTGCCCCTCGCAAGGAGACCATACAGCCCCATACCATTATTGAAAAGACACTTGTTTACTGTGGCTGCTTTAACCAGTAAGCTTTCCTTGCACCCTGTGTGGGGATAGAGTCCAAGGAGATCACATGCTGCTCTGTGCTTCTTCTCACAGCAGCATAACTCAAGCTGTGTTCTTAAACAGCTCATATCATAATCTTATGGACTTTATTATCTTTGGTTCACATATAGAAGAACAGAGCAATCATCAGGACAAACTCTAAGCCCTCTCTATCTCCAGACAAATTCATTAGGACTAAATTACACTAACCTCTAGGCTGGTATTAGAAGTGGATGTGAATAATCTGAAACCAACTAGAATTCCAAGTGTGATTTAGGTATATCTTTCTGGGAAGTTACTCTTTACTCTTACTATCTGCCAAACCTCGTATATATAATTCGTAGGGTCTTTTTAATATAGTGAGCTGAATTGGATGCTATGCATTAATATTTTATCTAGAAAACAAGACAGTAACTTTTTATTATTAGAGTTATGACCTACACTAAAAGCATTAAATAGCATCTATGAAGTTATTTTGAATTTTGAAACAATTCTTCATAGAGTTAAATCATTATTCGAATTATTCGAATCTGCAGGCTTTGGAAGAAAAAAATGATTTGTTAATCCAACTCAGCAGATGATTTTTAGAACTTTACAGTGGCAGGATGCACTTTCTCCTTCACAGTCTGGGCCACAGCTTCTTAGTGAAATACAATGACAATTTATCTCTGCTCAGTATTCCCACAGCACACTGTGCACATTGTCCACTACACCTCCTAACTGCAACTAAACAGCATCTGTGGTACCCACTGTAAATACACTATTTGGTAAATGCAAACTTTTTTGTCAACTTTATACAGGAACAATGGCACGAAGCCACTCACCTTCTTCCTTTTAAAACACTTTAGAGCACACTAAGTGACAGAAACACTGGCCAGGAGTAATGTAAACAATTTTGAGTGGACTTAATTTCTTTTCCATTACCCTGGACCAGCACCTTCAGCTCAGATATGAAGCCTTTCTCACCTAGATCCCTCCCATGTCCAGCTCCAGCAAATCATCCTGTCACAGCAGCAGCTTTCTGCTTGACCACCCACTGGAGTATCCCAGCACAGATGAGCATTCTCAGGGAAGTTCAATACACCAAGCTCCTCTCAGCAGGGATAGGGGTTACAGAAGCCTGAGAGGCAGCAAAGATCTTCTCCCACTAGCACCATGCAATGATAAGTTTCCAGATGTGCTCCCAGTTTGAGAGGTAGGTTGCACTGTGTCTCCAAACTTGGTTTTGCTCTCTTCAATGTCAGAATTTAATTTTCTGTACTCTTCAGATACTCCACATGTTGTTGATGTCATGTCAACCTGAACAAGAATTTCTTGATGTGAGGGCATAGCACACAAAGTTCACTGTGGGACTTGCCTTGAACTCAGCATCATTTATGTTTGATTTTAAAAGTTGGCTTTCTTTTTAAAAGAAATTTTCTTTTTACAAGAAGAATTTTTTTAAAAACCCTGTGTTACAAGTGGAAGGTTAGATCCACAGTACAAGTTTAAGGACATCTAACTTCTGCAGTGCAACTCAGAAGAACAAGGACAAACATCCTGGCATCCTTAGAAAACAAATTGAGTTAATTACGTGCAATTCCAGAGGGCAAAAAAAAAAATTTCATATGCCAAATACAGAAAACAGCCAAGAAATTTTAGTTAATTAGAAGTTTTACCTCCGTCCTAGAGATTAGGCATGGTGCCTTTGCAATCTTGAATGAGGTGCCCTCTCCTAGCAGAAGGTACCTGGAGATGCTCTCAGGAAGATTTAAGTCCTGAACTCTGTTAAAAATACATGTTTCTCAGGAGTAGGTCCCCCCCGTAATTCCATAAAATATTCTGAATGAGAGAAACACCCATGAAGTCTCTGCAGCTCAGCAGCCACGATCAGAGCTTTCAAGGCTGAGAGGAGAAATGTAAATATCTTACTTTGTAGCCTACAGATTATAACATTAACCTGAAGGATGGAAGGCTTGGGCTCTGGTTAATAGGGTGACTAATTCCTAGTGGTCTTGCCAAGTAATGTCAGAGTGCCTGGAATATACACATCTTGTAGGGGAAGTGTAAATTTAAAAGAAGCGTTCTCTGGATCTTCACAACACCAGCAGGAAAGTTTTCTGCAACTCTAAGCAACACATGATACTCTGAAAATACCTTAAAATTCAGGGATATCCCACTGTGGAGAAGTAAACTTCATCATTATAGTGCAAATATTATGTTGCTACGGCTGCATGAAAATACCACATCTACATCTCCTTTCCAAAGCAGTCCTGCAACAGGCTTTACAAACTGAAATACTTGCTTGAAATAGGACATGAAAAAAATTAAACATCTATATTACTTTCATACTTATCAGATGTAAGGAGAAAGATGGATATTTGGACAGGGGCAATTTATTATAATGCCAGTAAGAATACCAAAAATTAGAAAACAATAACTGGTTTTCACAGTAGCTCCGAAACTCTTGAGTTAAATTAGTCCTTTATTAAGTCTGTTGCATTCTTTTGGTAAGCAGGATTGCAGGAATGTTCTGCTTAAATTAGAAAATCCTCATTTTAGAAGCTTTCAGCCAAAGCACTTAAAAAAATTAAAAACAAACAAACAATAAAAAGCACAATACTGTTGAAAGAGCTGATGTTCTCTTTCTTTGCAAGTACAGTGAATAAATAGTTCATGTGTCGGTTGTAGAATATATTTTAAATTACCCCTACACAGGCTAGTAAAGCAGCGTTTTTCAGAATAAGTAAATTTACATTAATTCAAAATCACAAAAATAATGATGCTTATTGCTTTCCTTTTCTCTGGAACCATCATTGATTTTTGATGTGTATATTAGCAGGATCATGCAGTACACTCTTTTATTTTTTTCTGTCTGGCTTTGCAAAAGCATCTGCGCTCCTTAAATCTCCTCTTCATTCCAGTGCACTCTTCTCTAAGGCAAGAAAATGGCCTATAAAATGTTTTAAAAGTTAATTTTGAACCAGTACCAGAATGGCTCTTAAAAGCAAGCCCTTACTATAAAATCCTGCTTCCAGCTACAATTTGCTGAGGTCTAATGGCCACCTGACAATTAGTCACTCTGTACCCACATATGAAAGAAAGCGGATATACAAAGAACTCTCAATATTTCTATATCCCAGCTAGCAAAAGCTCTGATTCAAAATGCAGCTCTCCAAGCATATGCCAAAGAATGGAGAGGACAGGTCAGGGGGCCAGTTGTTTGCGTCACCAGAGGTTTCACTAGACAGAATGCATTAAGAATATTTATGAGTTGGACAAGCAGAGTTGCCCGTAATGCAATTGCAGCTCATTTAATTGAAGAAAGGGAATGAAAAATGCTTACCTCAACATGTCTGCTTAAGCCGTCATCTGATTTACTCCATTTGTATCAATACAGGAAGTCAAAGAGGCAAATTGAATTTATGGACCAGTGGAAGATAAACCAATTTTCTCTGGAGAAACCCAAGTATCATAGCTCATACCTAAGCCTCCTCTTCTCTTTTCACATCAGTCACTGTACACAGCATTTTTACGCAGCAGTAAACCAATTTAAATGATCCATACATGCCAGCTATTGTACTGCTCACACACCATCCCTCCGGTGCAACTTTGCTCTCTGTAGGGCTGCTGCAGAGGCACAACTCACCAGGCAGCCCCCTGCCCAGGATGAGGGTCCTGGCACAGACATCCCCACTCCCTTCAGTTCTTGGTGCCTTCAATAGGAACGTGTCAAGATGCTGGACCTTCCTGATCCCCTTTTCTCGTGTAAGTCTCACTTGCAAAGTGCTGCCCAGCTTTCAGGACTCAAAAGTGCTCCCAGCAACTGCTTAGTACCAATTTAATGACAGTCTTGCCCCACCACCCCCAAGTCTGTTATGGTTGACATAAACACGTGTGCCTTTCAGGGCTACTTTTTCTAATACGCTTTTTCAAATATCTTAGTTAATTCCAACTGAAAAGCAACAGTGTGTCAAAGACAAAGCTTTAATGTAAATAGGCGTGTATTTGAAAATACAGCTGACATGGCAGAAGTTTTCCTAGACTTGCCATTTTTCTGACAGAAAATGCCAGACTTATCACAACTGAAATGTTCTAGGGAATATGTTGACAAAACATTCAACTGACTCAAAGATGTTCCCATGGAAATCTGCTTTGTCGGTGGCCCACGCGACCTCACCTCTTTCCTCCCCTCATCTCTCCAATGACCAACAGAGTGGGGAGTCAGGGAGCCAGGAATGAAGCAGTAAGCACCTCCAAAGTAAAGGAGGTCTACTTTTAGGGAGCCTATGAAGTGAGTTTTGCTTTTTGAAAGACAGTATTTCACAGTGGTCCATGACAGGAATCTAACCCAAGACCTTCATACCCGCAGAAGCTTCCTCCCTGTTGAGCCACATGCAGGGACCTTTGGGATGCTCAGTTTCTACTACATTTACTAAAAGCATGACCTACTCTGGTGCATCTTCCCAAGCATCTCAGTATAAATTGTTTCATAGTAGGTTTTTGGTTTAAATCCTCTACTGTTTGAGAGAAATGGACCCAGAAAACAAGCTACCTCCTTTGAAGTAAGTAATTTGCTGGCAGGGAATGTTGTCTTGATGACAAGGTCATCAAACAGGCATCTGCTGTAACCAAAACAAAAGTAATCATGAAGTTGCTTCAGGGACTGGGAAACTTACAAGGTCCAGGCTATTTCCTCTTGTTTTGGCCTCTTTTCCCTAGAAAGGGAAATGAGACAGGGATAACGAGCAGCAGACTGCACTGAAACTCAGGTGTTAGTAGAACATCTGTGAATCTGGGCCCGTCCCTTGTGTTTTCACTCTTGGAAGGAGATGCTAAAGCAGAGTATGGGCCAAGCTCCCCAAGAGCTGCTTGGTGAGCTAAAAAGTCTTAATTTGATGAGGTCGCCACTAAGCAGACTGACCTAAGCTACTTTGCAGATGTAGTGTAGACTTTCTAACTGGGGCTCGGCTGACCTTTGGCTGCCAGATGACATCCTGTTTTAGGATGCAGGTTCCCAAGCTGCCTGTGTCTGAAATTTCAGAGACTGAATCCCACCAACAGTGCTGAGCACTTCAGAATGCATTTTCAAACATGTTAACACTGGGTTTTTTCCACATGAACACAAGATCATTCTGTCCTTGGTGTATCCTGGAACACGTTCACCAAAATCATTATAGAGAGATGACTACAGGCAATTCTCACTGCTAATTCTCCATTTTTTTCTCAGTCAAGATCAGGCAAGGAGCATGGTTCTTTTCCTATTTGATGAAGTGCTTTTAGATCACTCTGGGAGGAGAGCTAGATGCCATGTCCTTGCCCTCAGTAGATGGTGCCTGCCTTCCCCACACCATAATGATGCACAGGAATCTTTAGCAGTGCAAGTCTGGTTAACAGTGGCCATAGATTGGAAAACGTGTATTTATGCACTCAATTCTCATCCTTTAAGTACAAAATATCAAATTGCAAAGGGCACATGATTATTTTTGGTGCTCAGGGCTTAGTTCCAGGATAAATTACTAAACCACTGAATTTTACCATCATCAAAACATCAGCTTACAAATGGCAAAAAGTGCTAATACACATGGTTTTCCGGAGCTCATGATTAATGTTGAAGCAGAAAAGCTCCAGGCTGATTTAAATTGGTCCTCATCTTGACAGATATTAACAACGAAGGGGCTTTCTTTTCTGATTTTTGTTTTTTTTGAAGGGGTGGTATTATAATTATATAAAGTTTTAATTCAGTAACTCGAGCTGCCAAACTCAGCAGGAGAAATAACATGTGACAAGTAGAAGTTAGAGAAGAATGATGCAAAAACCATCAAGGCTGTAGCTCTACGATTTGTAAGGACAAAATAGTCTGGAGAAAGACTGTGTATGTTTTAAGAGGGTGACCCCAGAATCTAGACCTCTATAGAATTAAAGAACAAGCAAGTAAAATCTGTTGCTTATGACAGGTAACAAATAAACAGCCTTGGCAACAGAGTAATTTATCCCTGGACCATGGATAGCATGGATAACACCACCAGCAATAAACCATTTCCCTCTTCAAACAGGGCTGTCCACAGCCCTAATGTGAAAGGATCACATTTGAAAGCAGATAACATGACTGTCTCTATGGTCCTTTTTCCTTGGATACTTACAGACTCATGATCAAGCTTACTAATTCAAAATTGTAGTCTCTCCACTAATTCTCCATTGCCATCAAAGTCCAAATCTGGCCTTACATTATCTTATTCTTCTGTCCTTAAGCTCACCACTACATGTTTGGATTCATCATTTGGGAAATTCAAAATCGGCAGGGACAAATACCAACACAGCTTCTGTATCATAAGCAGAGATACATATACTCCTCTTCCTCTGTGACAGTCATTTTCTTTTAGTAGATCCCTTAGCTGTCCCATCTTTGAGGTCTCCTCTGCTTAGAGCTGCCTATGTAGTAGGTGGGCCAAAATTTTGTCCTTCCCATGCCCTTCTTTTTGACATTCTTCATGAAAGTGGTGTCTTGTGGTTTCTTCTTGTCCTTAGGAGTTTTATTTGATGTTTAACAGCTCCACAAACATTTTTCACATACACCTTTGTAAGAAGTCCTGTCCATGGCCAGGTGATAGCTGGGAGGCTCTGTATCAGGAAAACAGAGACAGTAGATCTGCAAAGCGTTATTCTGTTCAACAAAACAACCCTTGAGACAAAAAAAATAGCAAATTGCTGCTCTATTCCTACACACCCCCTGTGCATCCCAAAGATGCCAAAGTAAGTGGGAAACACGTGCTGCTCTCATTCAGCAGATCAATCAAGGTAGGGCTCTTGAACCTCTGGGAGGATATTGTAACAGAGCAGATATACATAGAAACATGAACATTTCTAACCGAGTTAGAAATTCCAGCAAGTTCTCATTTTCTCTTTTGCTTCCTTCAAAGTAGGTTCAGTCACTACAGGAAAATTTAGTCACATGAACCGATAGATGGCAAATTAAATCAAAACCACACCACCTTTCACAAATGCCACCCTTAACTTGTTACCACGGTAAAGCCCTCCCACTGATAACAAAGTCTCATTTTTTTAATAGCCTCTGGCTCATGTTAATTTTTGGGTCATATTTACAAACAGTCTCAATATTTCTGAACAACTGCCAGTCCAAAATTTTCTTTTCCCTTCTATTTTGGTTGTGTAAGAGTATTTCATTTGTTTGGCTCATTAACTTTATACTGTCTTGGAAGTGAAGGCAAGAGCTCTGCTTCAAGGCACAATTTGCATGTAGCTGACAGCAGCAATCCATCAGGTTCTTGGACTTTAATATATATAAGGATCTGGGCTTCAGTTTAATTTCTAAATCAAGTAAATCTTCAAAGCTTTTTCAGACAGTATTTTCCAAAAAAATATATCTTATTAGTTAAAATATTATAATTGTCAAGGTATCACTGCATTATGTAGGCTATAAACAGGGCTATATGCATCTAAAATCATAAAAGCCTCATTGTCGTAAGGTAACCCATGACAGAATAGTATGTATAGTTTGATACACACATATGCACCTTTTGATATCAGACCTCAAAGTCTACCTGGGGGAAAGTCTGGGATTTCTCATTTGTATGATATTTCTAAGAAGACAATTAAAAATGGTATACTTTATGAACATTTAAAATTACTTGTGTCGGTTTATTAAACATTTACTATTACTTTGTATTTTATATAGGCAACCTTTCTTTTCCAACAAGGTTGAAATCACCCCAAAGAGAATTGTCCCCTGTGAGGACATAAACATTGGATTCATAGTGGCCAGTTGCAAATCCCATTGCAAAAATTATTCATACTCTCATGTTTCACCTGTTGCTTTATTTTACTTAAAGAAAACAATGTAAATAGCAAATAAGTTACTAATAAATTTCAGTTTGAAATAATCTGAAACTAATATATGTCATAGTTTTATGTTCTGTAAGGCCTCTTTACTAAGCAATTAGAAAACCTGAAACCACTGATTTACAGATATTCTTTTCATCAAACATACATTTAGAAAATGTTTGCATCATTCTTATATATTTATTTATTTTATGAAATCTAAAACAGGAATTTTTCTGATCCTGCAGTTTATTCTTTACTTCAGTCTGTAATTTGAAATTGCTTTCATGTTCTTTGCTAATTTGCTTAAAAGGAAACAAACTGAACTTTCAGGAAACAGTATGACAGTGCTTTGGGAGGACAAAAGTAAAAAGAGATGAAGATGCAGCTTAAAGCACCACAATTAGTGGCTGGAATGAAATTAATTAACATCTGGCTGGCATTGGCTACTACTGACATTATGGTGGTGTCATGTTATGTGATAAGTAACAGGAGAAGACGTAATTTGTAGAAGAATGAAGATCTATTTTTTCTGAGCCTGTTCCTAGCAACTAGAACAATAGGAAGAAAACCACACAATGTATCTGTTGTCCAGTTTGTGAATCTTTATACGTTGGATGATATCTACTTTTTTTTCTTAGACTATAAAACTCTTCAAACCAAACCAAATGTACTCTGGTCATGTTTGTGTTTCCATTATAAGTTTCTAGGCACATCCAATGACACTAGTGCAATTAAAGTTTTACTTGCTGCTCAAATTAGCAGTCATTGGATGTGTTTTCAGTGTTTTGAGGACCATGGTCTTGATTTGAAATAAAGTTGTAGAATCCATTCAGTGTTTTGCTCAGTATATGCAGTTTCCCCATACTTCAGCCATCTTTCCAAGAGAGTTTCCCAAATTAAGCAGAAACAAATATTGCTATATTGCACACTGTGCTAATTACCAGAATTGAAGCTACTGCCGTTGCAGAAACTTGATTTGTTTAATAAATTAATGTAATATTTTTCTCCACGTCTCACTCTTTTATGATTTATTTGTGCATTATTTGTGGTAATCTTTCAGGTGAAGTTCATACACTAACCTTCCAGAAATCTAGACTCAGCAATGAAAACAAAAGAAAGATAACCTGATGGAATGAAGCTGTTAATCACAGAAGAACACATTTTTCTCCTTTACTGATTCAAATCAGTCCTTAAAGCCATCCAGATGCTACGGTTTCAGAGGACCACTAAAGTAGAAAACACTTCAGAGCATTTAAAGTCCAAGAGTGATTAAATGTATAGGAGGTGGAGAACATATCAGTAGAATTAGTGTTTTGGTTTTTTAAAACATGGACAGGTCAAACTCTGAACCATACCAAGACGTGCTTGTGTATTCCTGTTTTTCCTTAAGTAGCTGCACTATGGTTATAAATTCATTCTAATTATGCTTTCTGCTTGGTAGCATGCCAAAAGGTCTCTTCTTCATCTACCCTGCAATGTTCCTATTTTCTCCTGTTCTGCCTCAGTAGCTTCAGAACCTGCCATCTAGGTACACACACCACAGCAGATGCATATAACTACACCCTTTACAGAAAAACTTCTGTCTCCAAGGTAAAAATAGAACAGATTGATGGGATCAGTATTAAACTGGTTCCCTCTAATGAGTTAAAGACTCCCATCTGTTCCATATACTAATGTGGTTGAAGTCTGCAAGGAGAAAAAAAGATCAATACAAATTTATGGGCTCTTCATAAGCATTAAATTAACAAGCAAAAAAATGCAGGGTTGTGTGAAAGGGATGCTCATGATCCTCCACGGAGGCTTATAAAGCTAACTGAGCACAAAATTATGTAATTATGGTGTTAAATAAGACTTCTAAGGTAAAGTATCTAGAGGATATATAAAACAGAGATGCTTGCTACAGTTTTGACAATTAAAAAAACCTTTTCAAAAGGAAGTTTGCACCATCGGTCTATGTACTTAGTATCAGCTACCCCCTCACTCTCTCCCTTTCTGCTTTTCCAGTTTCTCGTTTTAATCTTCAGAATTTCCAACTCCCCCATCTAATTTCCTGCCCCTGTGTGTTTCCCCAGATCTTTACTTCATCGATGTATCATTTTTTGGTACACAGAGTCAAAGGTTTGTCATTTTCCCCTTTGGACTTTTGACCTCTTTCAAAGATGCTTTTAAAATCCTAATGATTTACTGTCTCCTCCAGCTGCGAAGTCAGAAAGTTCCTTCCGAACTGCAAAGTGCAAATGGCAGGTACTGAGTCTATTGACATGGAAAAAAAATACCAAATAGACAAACTATAAAAGGCTTCAGTTCCTACTGCAGCCAACCAAAATATAGGCAAGCAGTTGCACTGGTCCAGATGCCCCCCAAAATTCCAGTCCTCGCTCTCTGCTGTTTCATCCAAGCCTAGGAGCTGCCAGGCCAGTCTGGTGGAGGTCCTACTCACAGCCACAGAGCCCCTTTCCCTCCCTCTCTTCACCCAGTGGATCTTGCAGAGGGTTTTTAGTGAACTGACCTGTTTCCAACAGATGAAGAGTCAGCGATGCCACCACCCAGCCTAATCTTTTAGTCAGAGCTTCTCCTAGGTGCTAGGATATGTAGGTCTGAACCTTCTCTGGCTTGAAGGGGAATTGCTCAAAAGGCAGAAATCCTCCCATCTGTCAGCAAATGCTTCAATCAGGGGCAATTTAATTAAAAAGGAGCACCATTCCTACTTCTTCTATGTTGTAAAAAGAAAAAAAAATGTAGTCATGGCTATATTTTAAAAATATCTGGAAGAACATGCTATAGTTTAATAAAAAGGCTTATGGAACCAAGCCCTTTGGAGGGATATAGGCAGAAGAAAGACCCTTTTCCATCTCTCAGAGGGTCACCTGTGAAGTCTCTGTCCTGCTGAGCCCAGAGAGTAACACAGATGTGAAGAATTGTCAGTCAGCTCAGCAAGCATGGCAGATCATTAGGTAGGGGAGCAGGATTTTCTGGATCTAAATGCCTCCTCAATCTCCCTCTATGCAGAAAAAAAAAGGTTGCTGTACTGCAATAGTCTTTCTTGGTAATGAGTCAGAAGTATTTTTATGAATATACCTTCAAGAATTGCTTCTAGGTGTTGGGGCATAAATAGAATTTTAAATCTTAATACTATAGTTAGAATATTTCCAGGAATCAGTATTTTCCTTGTTTTTACATAACGACAGAACTCTTGACACAAAGGACTACTTTCCACATGCAGTCACAACAACAAACTTGGACAAAAACATTGCTTTTTGGAGACCCTGTAAGTTTAGGGAGGGGCTTTATCTTCTGTTTCTTAGTAAGCTGCTGATAGCACTAACCTTTACTGTAGACTGGGCAGCTTTGACACTGAAGAGCGACACATGGATTAAAATCAACTCTGAAAGTAAGCATCAACTGTGTATCTACAACTTGGAAGTTAAGAATGGCAGCTTCTCTAAATTAAAAACAAAGCAGTGCTGAGTTGTCATTTTCTGCAGTTTGGTCAGTTTTTAAAGTTGGTTCTGCCTACAAAGGGAGCAGAATGGCTGTAGCTTAATTTTTAACACAACCTTATTTAGGTTTGGGGCTTTTCAACTGAATCAATTTCTTTTCTCCTTATCTGCTTTTCAAGAAAGTACTAGGGACTTTTATCTATTCTTCCAGGTTTTCATATTGCAAAGAAAAAAATTATACATACAGCTCCAATGAGATGCCTGCAAACAATCTGCATTACCTGCAGAGAAGTTAGAGTAGGAATTCACAGAGATGTTGGAATAAGTAAAATAAAACCTGTAAGGTCATCAGAAAAACACTGTTGAAAAGCCTCAGTGTTCAGAAGCCTTTCATCCTTTCAGATGCTCCACATGGATGAGGTTCAGTCTGGCTAAGAATTACCATTACTTGTATGAGAAGAATTTTAGCAACATTTCCCAGGTGCACACTAATATCCTACGGTTATAAGCAGTCCAATGTTTTTCTGCTGCTAAAAGACAATGAGGGAGTGAATGAGTCCTGGTGAGCAAAGGCAGAGGGAAGAGTGGAAAGTTTCCATATGCTGTTTTGAGCCATTACATGTGTCAGTATTTCCACTATGAATAATGACTCAGAGCCAAAGGAGATAATTACAAAACACAACATCAAAATCAAATTGCAAGGTAGACAATTTGTTTCAGGATACAGACATAATTCCTACATTCTGGTTTACTGGGAAGCTCTTTGAATCAAGGCATTCAGACCCTGTATTGAGATGTATTTACAACCTTCAGTAAGTTTAGATATTTAGAGGTCTCTGACCAAGTTCAGAAAAGCTTGTCCATGCGTTTACTTAACTCTATAAAACTTAGGGAACTACTGTCAGTCTCCTTGCAGCCATTCCACATCAGTTCTGACCGAGCTGTTCCCACAGCTGAGATCCTGGGTCCCTGTCCCTGTTCAGATCTTCTCAGCTGGGCCAAGATCTGAGCTGAGACCTTGAGTCAGGTTAGAAGGCTGCACCTCAACCCAGCAGAGCATTTTGGGTGCTGCATTCAAGCAGGCTCTTCCTGAAAGCATCACAACTTATTCCAACCTGATTTAAAAGTCTTCCTCTTTCCAGACTGTTTCATATGCACGCGTCTTCCTCCATGTCTTGTTGAGGTTTAGGAATGTTCCAACTCCTTTTGTTAGGTCTTGTCACCCCATTACAATTACTGAATAATAACAGAGTTACAAGGTGCTAAACAAGCTGGTTTGCATACAAGCTCCAGGAGTGCTGCACAGACTAGCCCAGACCTTGGCTGCCTGGCTCTCTTGTGCCTCCACATGTGCTTCCTCCCCATTCCCTCTCACCAGAGCTCAGCACAGTCTTTTCACTACAGTTTGCTTCTTTACCCCTTCCCAAAAAAGGGGAGAGGTTCTTCTCCCAAGTAATGTATCTGAAAATGTGCATATTCCTTGACTAAAAGGTCTAATAATATTGAAATACAAACTAGTGTATGATAATACCATTCTCAGCACAGTCAATGATGCTGACAGTATCCCTGTTCACTTAAATAGGACATCTTTAAATGTCTCATCAATCCTTGATTCAGAAGGAACCATTAATCTTTTAGTCTAAACCCTGGAACTGGAACTTCACCTAATGTATTCCATATTATCCCTGAACTTTGTCCAAACCTGAATGAAGTATTTCAGAAATATGCCCAGCCAGGTTTGTTAAAATTCTAGCACTGGGAATACACCACATCTACCTTGAATTGCTCGAGGACATAGGCATATTTACCATTTAAAATCTCTGCAACTTGTTAAAAATTTTTATTTGCCTAGCAAAGATCCCAGTCCTGAGTTTTCTGTTGTTGCATTAAAGAGCTGTTGTTTTTCTGAAGTTTTCCTACCTGTAGGTATCTGTAGGCAATGAGGAAATCACATCTGCAACTTGCATAATTTAAGGTAATTGGTTCAGGTTTCTGCCTGTTTTCCAGACTACAGCTTAGACACTTTTGAAACTTTTTCAGCTTTTCAGAAGAATTCCCAAAATTAGGATCTCAGAGCCGAAGTGGTGGCCTTGCCATGACACAGATGGCCCTGCCTCTCCTCCCGCCTGGGCCTTTGCCAGTACCTGCCAAGGTCACATTAGCTCTTTGGCTAGCTACCTCAATGGAAATGCCTATCCTGCTGGTTCCTCTTAAGACCTTTTCAATGTCAGCATAACAGTGCCCTATCTGAAAAGTGGGCCCTAGTTCTTTGTTTCAAAATTCACTCCTCAGTTGTCATTAAAGGTCCACAATTCAGATCAACCCACTTACAGAATAATCCAACTCATTCCATATGAGTAGCTTGTCCCTATCTTTATTTAGTCACCCAGTAGCTTGAAGTCACCTGCAAATTTTGCAAGCGATAATTTTCTATTTTCTCCCAGTTGATTAACATAAGTACTAAGAATGCCTTCAATTTACTCACAAGGTACATGTTTTATGAGACCAAGCACATTTACGGGGAAGATTCGCGGAAGACTGACATCTGCCTATAACCCAGACCAGTATTTTGATGTTCAGTGCACAAGGGAGGACCAACACAAAACAAAGCACACCCTTTTGCTTTTACTCTGTACAGACCATCCAATTCAGACACATTAGATAACAAAACATTTTGAATTCCCAGTCCCTCCACCCACCACACATAACTCCTCTACAACCGTTCCTCATTCAGAAATAGCTTTTTGTCTTCACAAGCTACATCTTCTTGCTCTTTATTTGAGACAGTGCCAGTTTCAAAGCAGCAGTTCAATTCCATCTTCTTTAAACACAATGGAAACTTTCCAGATAGTGCATTAGATGCAGGATGAGATTCATGAGATCCTTTGCCCTTTATTGTAATTTTCCAAATGTATATTTATAAAGTGTGTACTAAATTTCAAAGTCAATTGTTTAAGCAGGACAATTTTGATATCTCTGGTCCTAGACAGAGGTCTTAAGACTTTTACAAGTTCAAAGCAGGAAAATATACAAGCAAACACCAAAAAACACATGGTTTTTCCCTGAAGGGAGAAATTAGACTCCAAGCTTATAAAACAAGCAAGCTGCTTCTCTTATGGGCCTGCAAAAAGAGAAACAGGGGGATCAAAAGAAACCTCAGCAGATGCTCAGTGCCACTAAGGGATAAATCATGACACCCTAGGAGTTTATTCTGCTAGGGGAATATACTCTCTACTACGCAGCAGAATAACAATATGCTACTATTCACATGGAAAGAAATCAGCTAGTCCATCAAAAGCCAGCATGGTTCTGTATTTTATTCCCCTTCCCTGAGCTGAAAGTATTCAAAACACTTTCTTTCCCCCCTCCAAATTTTGCATCAATATTCACAAATGACCTGAAGAAAAATATGAAAAGTTATAGAAACGTTTTAAGTAAATAAAATAGTGAAATGAATCCTTGCAGTGAGTGGCAGGGAAGTTAGAATGAAGACGGAACTCAAAAATTACTAGAATACTGGCAAACAGAAGGAAGTAATCATGATTAAGCACTGAAAAAGACTACCAGTAGCACACGTAGTAATAAAACCATTTACAGATTACTAAGAAAATATTCCATGACTATAATTGAGGGCATCTATCATTTTGTGGGTGCAAAATTTGGAATATCTGCAGCAAAACCTTAAGGGGGCAGAGTTCAGTCTCTTTCTAGTTAAATGCGGTCTCAAATTTTACAGGGAAAAGACTACACGTTCCCGTTATAAGCTGCTGGGAAAGCAAAAAAGCAAGCTTTCTCTTTTCCAAGAGAACATTTCATTTATGGTTGGTAGCTCTGTATTTTGAAATTCTATGTTTAAAGTAAATAATTAATTTACATTGTCTTATATTTCTGCTCTCCTGGCACTTATAGATTTGCATTTGGATTGAAAAGTGGGGCTTGGGTTTGCATATTTTTAGGCAGGTTGCTTTACACAAGCTTCGCTCTGTGATACATGATTGCTCTGCTCTTCAGTAGTTCTATGTGGCTATCACACCTGCACCCAGAAGTGCTAGAAAATTGTCATATTGTGTGTGAAAAAGATGGTGAAATCTACTCATTACCCCACAAAGCAGGACATATAATCTATCATCTGGAGTACAGTCGAGTTGCTAGGATCACTAGCTGTTCTAAACATCAAGTACATACATAGCTTCACCCTTGGCACACATTCCCCCATTTCTCCTAAAGACAATTTTTTTTTACAAATCAGAGTGGGAATTGTGGGAACTCCATTTGTATATAAAGCATTGGATACAGTCAGCCAACCTCATCTCCCTTGCTTAGCTTTGAGAAATCACCAGTGATTAAGAACCATTTTTGCAGAGATGTGGGAGCAGCTGTTTACAATATCACTCTGAAGCCACTCAGTTTCTAGCCTGGGTTTCTTTCTCAAAGGTGTAGTAGCAATTGCAAGTGTCAGAGGTTTGAACTGACACAGGAAAAAAAATTTATAAAGTAGTTTTTTGACTTTCTAATCTGTCATAAATGAGAACAGCAGTAACCCATTTGTTGCATATTATATAGCTGAGACACTCTTCTCTCAACTGCTTTACTACAAAGAGTTTGAAAGCAAGTTAAAGAAAGAAATGCATACTAACATAGAAATGCTTTAATCGGAGATTGTAAAACAAAACAGAATGCCAGATGAACCAGGTCTTGCTCATCTGTAAGGACCACAGTTATGCCATTAGCTTTACCTCACTACAATTTGTTCAGGTCAATGGGGAGTTTCATGTTAAAAATCAATGGTTCGATCTTGCCCTATAAACATCAGGTAGTGTAGCTGTCTACAGCATTCTGGCAGATTCAGGACAAGATGGATGAGATTCTTTCTTTGAAATTTGCTCTCTGATAGCAGAAAAATGACCAGAGGGTGGCAAATTAAAAACAGCAGTCTTAAAAAAAAATTGTCTAGAACAATTAGAATAGTCAAGTACATTGTTTACCTTTTCCTAATGCAAACTGGTAGCCACTCCCCAGTGTAATTTGTATCATCCAAGCTCAAAGAATTATCAAGTAAAGCAGCAACTGTGATGAACACAACCTCCACAGCAGAGATGTGCTGCCTATTAATAATATACCACTAAGGCAGCTCTTTGCAAGCAAATACCAACCTTCTGGCTTCCCAGGCAAGGGAGGTAACCCTGGCCTTTCCAAAGGAGCTGGGGCAGATCATCAAATGAGCAGGTATAGACTGCTGGGTAGAAAGAGAGATGAGGGCATTGATTTGAGTGCTTAAGCACTGACTATCAGCCCACTCTTACTGAAAGGTGGAAACCCCTGAATAAGTCATTGACTGCTCTAGGGGCACTGTGAGAGCTCTGGACATCACATTGTCTCACAGGTTTCCTGTGTGACATCTCTTGATGCTCGTAACGAGATGCAGGAAGTGTTAAGTCTCAGTTAAGCTCACATGTGGTGGAAGAGAGGGTGATGACCCCAGCTCTAGCCATAGTCAAGCAGATAAAGTGTTCAGTACTGCCATGGACTTATCAAACCTTCTCAAAGAGATATCCTTTTTAAACTGTGATCCTTCCCTTGTAGTGTAAGGATGATAGGTGGTCCTCTGCCTGTTACATCCTCATTGCCTAAGATGTTCTATATAATTACTTCAGATTGATTTATATACAGATAATGGATTACAACTCTGTGCCACTCTTCCACTTCTATTTCTATTTAATGTCTAAGCATTTAATACAGTACATTTCCAATGTAATTGAGAAAAAAAAAGGCAGGAAGAAAGTTACTGTTGCTCAGACTGTATACTTATTACTGCATAATTTATGTGTGAAGTGTAGATTAATTTATAGATAGCAGGCACAATGGCACCTTTCTAATACAAAACTACAAGACATGACTCATAATTAGATCATGGCTCATAGACATAAGAGAAATGCTTAAATGCCTTCTCTTGCACTCAGAAATGTGCTACAGTCATGGTGCTCAGTGCATCAGCAATGTCATATAGTTTGCAGTCAAACAAGAGTATTGTAGAGTGTCTGAAACAGCAGCTGTACCCTCTTCTCACTCTGGGAAATGCAAAGGGAGTCTTCCAAAATAGCATTGCCCTCCAGGCTATTGTATGCAGATGTCAATTCAAAATAATGCATTTACGGACACTGCATCTTTTAATTTGGCCATTGAATACTCCATGAAGATATTGCCCAAAATCTGTTGTATCTCAAAACCATATGTGTTTTAGATGTTCATGGGAATTCTGTGTGGGGAATGAATAAATAAGAAGTGGAGATTTGACCCTTTATGGAGTAAAAGAGTGTAGAGATGAGTCAGCCTGTAAGGAACTGATATAATCTGCATTCAAGGTCACCATAATGAAATTACAGTGTACATTTGAAAGTAATCAGAGGGCCACTCCAATGTTCATTTGGCACAAAATACTCTCTTATCAAAAGAATCAAACTTTGAGAGCCCTAAATAGACTTCTCACATTTCTGTGCAGCTTCAGTTTAGTACTCTTAATTGCTTGTGGCTTGCCCCGCAATGGCAAATGTAATCAAATAAATGAAGCTTATTCTGTAATGTAATTTACCAAAAATCAAGTTCCGTAACTGCTTCTGCACTACAATAGTATCCAAGTACGTGGAGTACCTTCTGAACCTCCATGTGACTTTGATTCACTGTCTTGATGTCAAAAACGGAAAAAGGAAATTCGTACTGACTAGTAAATTAGAGAAGTCACAGTACAAAAAGCATGGTGCCTGTGTATCTATGCAAGCCTTTTACCAGACGATATTAATATACATGAAAGTGTAGAGGAGCAACAGTACAAATGTGGCTGGGAATTTTTTTACAAAGTGGAAATTCAGTTCTAAGTAACTTAAACCTGCTAAATTTCTTTATTTCTCACTGTGCAAACATAGGAATTGTCACACCCCTGATAACTATAGGCCCGTTTGGGACACATCTTTTAAATTCAGCCTAAACTGTTTAGCAGTTAGTTTAGTTTAGCAGCTGCTGTATGCTTTCAAGACACCATCCTCAGCAGATTACACATGCACAACACATTCAACAAAAGCAGTTGAACTTATTTCTTGTGCTTAACATCCTGCCTAAACAAGCGACAAGTGACTTACAAGTAAGGTAATCATCTGCCTGATTCAATCTTCTTAAATATAAGAGAGATGATTTATCTCACCTAAATCTTAACTATGTAAGTCTAAGTGAGTTGTCTTCAGCTCCTTATGCTTTAAGTAAAAGGAAATGGTGGCATACCACACATGCTTTTGTTACTTGCTGTTTAAGCCCAGACAGCAACTCATCCCCCAGCCCCACAGCGGGTTGGGTGAGAGAATCAGAAGAGCAAAAGAGGGAAAACCCATGAGTTGAGGTAAAGACTGTTTAATAAGTAAAGCAAAAGCTGCACACACAAGCAAAGCAGAACAAGGAATTCACTTCCCATGAGCAGGCAGGTGTTGAGCCATCTCCAGGAAAGCCTGGCTCCATCACATGTAACAGTGACTTGGGAAGCAAACACCATTACTCCAAACGTTCTACCCTTCCTTCTTCTTGCCCCAGCTTTATATGCTGTGCACAACATCATATGGTATGGAATGTCCCTCTGGTCACTTGAGGTCAGTTGTCCTGGCTGTGTCACCTCCCAATTCCTTGTGCAACCCCAGCCCCTTCACTGGTCGGGTGAGAGACAGAAAAGGCCTTGGTACTGTGAAACCCTGCTCACCACAGCTAAAACATTTTTTTATTTATCAACACTGTTTCCAGCAGGAATCCAAAACACAGCCCCATAGTAGCTACTACGGAGAAAATTATCTCTGCCCCAACAAAAACCAACACACACCAAGTTTGAAAAGGAGAATTCTCTGAAGATTTTTGTTTCTTTCCCTTTACAGGAGTCAGAGCTTCCTTGTGTGGTGAAGAGATACATCTGAATTGAGTACAAAGGAACACCAGCTGATGTGCCTGGAGGTCTCCTGTGTACATCAACTGATGGAGCACAGGCAGTCACCATAAAAGTGCCTTCACTGTGAAGGCTATTACTGAAAAGGCAAATTCCCTCTTCAAGGGAATATAAATCTAGTAATGTTTGACTGCTGGTTTAAGTAGTAGCTCTGTGTGCGGATGTGGAATGAATAAGATTAATGTTACTTTAAAAAGCCATCATTTTTACTAAAGACTTGGTAGTTTTAAGGTGTGTTTAAGCCTCAACTTATCATTGCTTATCAAGTTGTTCCCCAGAACATATTTAGTTAAAGAAGTGGAGTTTTGCTTTGGTTTTGGTTTGACTTTTTTTCTTTTTGGGGGGAGGGGGGATTTATGCATTAATGCCGCTTTGGTTTTCCATGTTGGCCCTTTATTTCAGAAAAATGGCACTTTATTTTTACTGATATCTTTTTGTAAGGATGGCAATAAAACAAACAAACAATTTGGTGTTGCACTTGAGTCACAAATGTGTATTTTGTCTCAAATACACCCCTGTGACTTTCTTTTCTGGAGAAGTCCTGGGAGGAACTTAATAGCAATTTTGCAATAGTTAAGAGCAGATAAGAGACAGAGTCAGGCTCTTTAATGAGGGAATGTGGGACAACAACAGACAGGAGTCACAAATTGAAACAGAGGAAGATCCAGCTCGATGTAAGGAAAATGAATACAATGACATTTCAAGCTTTCAGTCACTACACAGCCATGTTTGAATCCCCTAATGACAAATAGGTTTTGAAAATTCCCACATGGGAAGAGTTGTTTTCTGGCTCACCAGTACCGGAAAACTATGCATTCCCTTTCTCCATCAGTGGAATTTCTCTTAGGAAGGTTCAAAATGCGTCACAAGAATTTATTGTTTATAAATGTGTTATGCCCTTTTTCTGCTAAGAAGAAGAAAACTACTGTTTCCATAATGAAATTATTCTTCTTTGAAAGGGAAAATCACATATAAAATAAAGTCTGCTCTGTAATCCAGGGAACTTGATGATAAAAATTACTTCACTCCACAAGTAAATGTCTAAAGGAGAGCAGCAGACTTTCTGTTGCTTTTATTGATTTTGAGCTTTGCTGTGACCTGTCTAGCTTGTACACAGAGTCAGCTTTTCACTTTATCTTTTTTCTGTGTTAATCCAGTGGAAGACATTGTACAAATTAGAATTGAGATCCTGAAGATTAAGATTCATAGTTATGGGCTTTGTCAGTGTCTTCAAGTAATTTAATAAAGCAGTGTGTCTGTCAGATTGATAGACATTGTTCAGATAAGCCCAGCTTTTGAAGATACACCAGACTAATTTCTCCAAGTTAAGACCACATGCTGCACAGAAGGAAAAGAAAAAAGTAATATTCATAAATATATCAGAAAGGCAAAAATTTGACTGTGAGAGGACATTACAGTGAGGGAAATTTATTTTCTCTTCCATATCTTTAAATGGTCCTCATAATTGAAAGATATATTCCCTTTTTTTTCTTTCTTTGTTTCTTTTTTTTTTTTTTTTATCTTAATCTATCTCTTCTACTTACCTGAAAGCACACAATATTTCTTTTGTATTGCTTTACTGGCAGCAGAGAGTACAGGAGGACAGATGGAGCTCTCAGCACTATCCCTCAGCACAGTTCATAGGAAGCTTTGCTGGCCCAAGAGAAAACTCATAACTTGGAGGTCCAGCATTCCAATAGAAGGGTTTTGACCTTTCCCATCTTCCACCCCTTTGGTAAGGAACAATACTGACAAAATTACCAAAGGCAATTTTATGGAAAGATCCCTTATCACAGGCACAGCTGCCTCCTGCTTAACCAAGATTCTGGTTTCCTTATGACAACCCCATTGGTTCAGAAAATTAAACACTTACTCTAAGAAATGTTCTTGCTAACAGTTACTGTGAGCACTGCGAAGAAAGCATGTAAGTCAAAATAGGGGTTGAAAACGAAACTAACCATAGCTTGTGGGCAAAGGCATTTGTGGGTAAATGCATCAGTAATCATTTAACCAGTTTCTCATCCCAGTATGCTCAGATGGCTGCTACATTCAAAGCAATCAAAAGTTTTCACTGATTAGACTGTTTATCCCCAGTTATCTAAAGTATTTTGTAGAGTTATGAGGTAAAAAAAGAAATGACACTGTGTCTAGACAACTGGCCCCTTGCATTTTTGGAGCCAAGTGGTAAAGTTTCTGAATATTTTATACCCGTGTATTGCCTCACAGATTATTTTGAACAACCATTCCTGTGACTCTCCATGTAGGGAGCCAGAAAAGCTCATGGCTAAGAGTGTGGGAATTATCAGTCTTTCACCTCAGTGGCTCTAGCTTTTCTGCTTTATAAATCAGAAATAATAATACCACCTATTTTTTTCTGTAACATTTTAATTATGGGTCTTATCTACAAGCAACTAAGTCTACAAGCCATACATTGCAGCCTGGCCCTACTGAGGTCCATGGGATAGTGCCTCTCTATTTCAGAAAGGACAGATTTTTCACTCGCCAACCTGAACAACAGATCAGGCCCTGTTGCTAAGGCAGAATTGAACAATTATTTCTTGTGGCGAGCACAGACCTTTCCCGTGAGAATTCTTTCTCTCTTCTTCTTGTGTTTTATAAACAAAGATAAAGTTTGGATGTTGTTTGAAACAGTCTCTCAAGATATGGACATTCAAGCCTGGCCAATCGGCGTGGGGGGAGGTTTTGAACTGACCAATCTGGGTGACCTTTGAAAGTCTATATAAGTTGGAATTAATTAATAAAATACACTTTCTTGGCCTGAAGAAAGTGTATTTTATTAATTAAAGTTATTAATTAAAGATTAAATACACTGAAGAGCCACACTCCTCTCTGCTAGCGGTTCAACAGTGACAACTTCTATTTTAATCTCTGTTGGTATTTACTTGAAGCACAAAACCACTTGCCATGTCGATTCTATCCCAATAGTGGATAAGCACAGGTTTAACACCTACAGCTGTTAGCAAAGTCTCATGTTTCAGGTGGATCTGTAGGTGATTGTTGGTGCAGCATATCCATCACACTTACATCCTAGAATAGATGTAATAGGCAGCAGACAGTGTTTTCTTGAACTGATATATTAAAGATGCATGCATTCAGTTGTAGCTTACATTAAACCCTCAGAAAACATCTCTTCTAGAAAGTTTTGCCACTTTTTTAATATCTTTTTAGATTGGGATGTAGTTTCAGCATCAGCACGTGGGAAAATTCAGCAATTAAAAGGATCTTGCATGATTATTGAACAGGTATTATTAGATTCTTGTATATCCACTCAGGTTTCACAAAACTCTGTGTTGTGTCACACAACTTCATTTTAGATGACTGAAAGTACCCCGTTCTAATATTAACAATGTATGGCATCTAGCAACTTACCAGAAATGAAGATGAGTTGGCCTCCGTCTGGCTAGAGCAAATATAAAGAATGGCATTTCTCACCATTTATCACCATGAGAAATTTTATACTTGATAGAAACTATTTTGATAATGATTCATTGCACTAATTTAATTATTAATTATTCCTTCTTCCTTTGGCAAGGAGAAAATTTCTGGCAATGAGCAGAGAAATAATAAATTGGGGAAATAATTCAAATAAGAAGAGCACACTAAAATCTTGGTCAGCATTTCTAAGCCCAGATACCTACAGCTGGACAAATTCATATGCAACACCTCCGCAGAGATACAAGGAGAACCTGCACTTCCTCTTTACTCCATTGGCTTTTGGTAACAAATCATCATGCTGGAAAATGAGGCCTTTTGATATGCAAGTATCATCTCAGATATGAATGACTGGTCTTATGAATATGGTTATATCACTTTTCTTCTCCTCTCACTGGAAGACAAGATTTCAACCAAGAAATTGGTTGCAATTTGGCACAGTACATAAATGTATTTGCCAAAGAAGATTCAAGGAGGAGCAAAAATGGTTGAACCAATTCAGGGAAAATTAATCCACTGGGAGATTTTAAATATAAACAGCCTTCAGACCAAGATGTCCCACTACTACCAATGTCAGAATGTGAAAGAGATACTACAAGAATCATAGAATCATAGCATATTCTGAGTTGGAAGGGACCCACAAGGATCACTGGGTCCTGGGCAGCCCCAGAAGTTGCACCATGTGTCTGGGAACATTGTCCAAATGCTTCTTGAATTCCGTCAGGCTTGGTGCTGTGACCATTTCCCTGGGGAGCCTGTGCCAGTGCCCAGCCACACTCCGGGGGAAGAACCTTTCTCTGATATCCAGCCTAAACTCTCCCTGACTCAGCTTCATGCCTTTTCCATGGGTCCTATCAATGGTCACCACAGAGAAGACATCAGTGTCTTCCCCTGAACTTTCCCTCATGAGGATGTTGAAGACTGCAGTGAGGTGTCCCTTCAGTCTCCTCCACGATGAACAGACCAAGTGACCTCAGCCATTCCTCATGCAGCTTCCCCTCCAGGCCCTTCACCATCTTTACTGCCCTCCTTTGGATGTTCTGTAAGAGCTTTATGACTTATATTGTGGCACCCAAACTGCCCCCAGCACTCAAGGTGGGGTGCCCCAGAGCAGAGCAGAGCAGAGCAGAGCAGAGCAGGACAATCCCTTCCCTTGCCTGGCTGGCAATGCTGTGCCTGATGCCCCACAGGACAGGGGTGGCCCTCCTGGCTACCAGGGCACTACTGACTCATGTTCATTTTGACATTGACCAAGAAAGCTTGCTGCTTCCCATCACATTTTCCTAATCATTTTTGACTGCATGTAATGGTGGGGATTTAATAATGGGATATTTAGTCTGATCCAATTCTTTTACTCCATCTTGAGATCCAGAGAGTAAAAAAGAAATGGCTAAACCAATGAAAGTGCTGGTAGTCGCAGCCTTCAGTGCTCAGTGACCTCCTCATGGCCCTGAACTTTGTCCTGATTTGTATGCACTATTTTTTCATCTGAAATTTTGCAAAATGTTTCAGAATTAAATTCAATTACTTTAAAAGGATCAATAATGTTGTAAGACATCACTGAGTGCGCCTGAAATAAATCCTTAACTTCTTTTTTGGAGGGAAGGGTATTTGGAATATGCTTGCATGTATGTTCAAAAATATTAAAGATGTCCCTGAATCAGATTAAGTGCTAGCTCTTTGGGTCCTAATATCTTGGCATGCTGCCAGAGAGCAATCTTAGTGATTGAATCATTTTGTATACGGAGACGTTCTTCAGATAATGCCCAAGTGAGTCATGAGATCTAATTCCATTAAAAAGAGTCATGAGGCCCACAGTCTTAATTACATTTATGCTACTAAGCAGAGGAATGCTTAATGGAAAAGGATAAGAATAACTCATTTTGAGTCCCTTCCAATGGAATCAGAATAGAAGGAGCACTGCCCATATACCTAAAATATGAATTTGTACAGTCTTCCAGCTTCAAGCCCCACAAGAGCTGGAATGGTCACAATACCATTAGTGAGATTAGAAATGTGGGGTGTGGGGTGGAAGATGCTAGAAGTGATGGTCTGGTACTTTCCAGAGATTGTAACCTCTGCCTATCTCACTCTGAATGAAATTCTCCTAGATATGTTCTCATGACAAGAAAAAACAATTTAATGACTGCTATATTTAGATAAATATAGGCATCACTTCCATTACTCATACAGGCAGAATCCATGTTTTCCTGTGCTAATCAGAAAGAAGCCTTGTTTTCTGTGTTGGCTGGATGTAACAGAGATGGGGTTTTACTCAGACAACATAAGGAAAGAATTGTATTCTACACTCTGTTAAAAAGCAATTTTTTAGAAAAGGTGTCTCATATTTTCATGGTTTCTTCAAGACTTGACTAACGAGTTATTCAGAGATTGGCATTTTTTTAAGACAAAATAAAAATATATTTCCAAATAATTTTGCTAGACCTTCTGCTATCCAAAATGCCCAAAAAGGAGGATAATTAATCTGCAATTTTTTTAATAATCCAATCTTTATCATGGGGTTCTTGAGTTTCATATATGACAGGGAGATTTCATTCCACATCCTTCCTTATTACTTTCATTTGCGAGTATCCCAAAGGAAGCATAAAAAATGTCACCAGGACAGTAGTGGGGACATGAAGGGGAAACAATCTGACTTGTAGGAAGTCAAACCACCTGTCCTATGTGGCAGAGCTCTGCTCCATCTGCACCAGCAAGCAGCACAGCACAGCACCAGGGTGCAGAGAGATTGCTGAGGAACTTCTGCCCACACCCTTTGTGTGCCAGGGTGTTGCTTTGGGCTGCTGCAACTCCAGGACCCAAAAACCCATGAGCAGCCAGAGCTCACTGGGTGTGCCCCTGCAGCACAGCTTTCAGTGACAGGCCAGCAAAAGGACTGCAACATTCATAGATCCTTGAAAAGTAGTGACATGAGGGACAAAGGTTCAGTTAGCACCTCCATTAGACATGAAGGGAATGTTTTAATCTCTGAACTCCTCAACTACAATGTTTAACATAATTACTGCATGTTCCTGCAACTAATTAAAAATAGTCATCATTAAAATCTGGTAAAACATTAATTTACTGCTTCATACCTGGTCTTGACTGAAAAGGTGGTTTAATGCCTTGACATAACTAAATTGGTTGTAAGTTCCAGACTGCTGAAGCAAGCCTCCTATAACAAGATGATCTGTCTTCAAGTCATTTTTGTCTTGACAGTTTCAGACAATGATTTCATCAAGTCTAGCACAAAAATGCCCCATTTTCTTCTCAAACAAATACTAATCTTGTAATCCTAGGGGAAAAAAATGAAGTGTGAAAAGGTAGCACTTCAATCAGTGAATTTTAAAAAGGCTTCAACATACAGTGTCTATTTTGTTTCAAAGCAATTCAACTGTAAAAAAGCACAGATAATGAAGGAGGTTGTTACTTAAGTCACTGATGTCATCTGAAAAATCATCTTTAGTAACTTTAGTTTCTTCAAATCAGATTTAACTTCTTCATACCACTCTGGAAAGTGTGCACAGATTCATATTTTATTTTCATTGTGCCTCGTGATACTGAGAAGACAATCACTCTAAGCCACAGGTATCTCAGGTTGAGACCATGAACAGAGAAGGACAGGAGGAATGAGTCTTCAATCTGTTTGGTATCCCAAAGGATATATTTTCTAAAGGATACATCTTGCAAGAGCCATGCATTATGATTTTCCCATCTTGCTGAAGACAGCCTGTAGTAGAGCCAGGTATGAAGCCTGATTCTCTCAGTCTCACTCCAGGGTTTTAATGCCATCCATCTGATCCAGTTTTTGCACAATCACAATTTACTATTTTTGAAAAAATTATGGGATGCAGATGTAACATCAAACCAAATCACAGGTTAACTCAAATCAACAGAGACATCTGCCTTTGTTCCAGCAATGAATACTTTTTATCCAAAACCTTGTATCCAGTATGCTTACAGAAATGAGAGCAACATAAAAGCAAATAGTGATTCAAACTACTGATATCCTGAGGTCTCTCCTTTTCTTGAAACTTGATCACTTATTTGTATAGCTGACTACAACATAAACCTTTCCTAAGGATGACTAAATGTATCTCTTACCTCATGCAATTAATTACAATTGTTTGAAAAAATACTCACAGAAATAATTTACACACTATGGTATTTCTTAAATTCTTGGACTAGATTTTCAGTACTGTCTTTTTGCATAGACATTCCAGTAGAACAGAGAGGTCAGAAAGTCCTGCAAGAAAACAATAGTAAACACAGTCTAAAAACCTTAAGAACAGTCCACCACTTCTACCCTCATTTTTGTGCCACTGAGCTCCTGCCAAAATGGTGAGCTCTGTCACACTCCTCTACTACAACCTTTGCAGGACATCAGAGCAGTGACAGAACACCTGCCACAAAGACAGCTACAATGTGTTTAAAAAGCAAGGTTGAACAGGCAGCAGTTGAAAATTTGTGAAAGCATCCTACAAAAACACAATCCTAAAGCGGCAGTGCTATTTTTTTCTCTTCTCCAACACAGTGTTTGCTGAACAGTAACTCGTCCTAATGAATTCATAAGATAAATGGTCATTAGTCAATCAAAGTACAACCCAATCCTTCATGGCAATTCACAGGAAAAAAGTAACAAGAATACAAAGGGCCTAAAGATTAATAACAATAAAAAAATTAATTAAAAGGCTTGTAAGAAAAATCTCTCTAAGCAATCTTCATTTTGGTCTGCTCCAGTAAATTCATTTTTAAAACTAGCTATTAAAATATAAACTGCCCTGTGAAATATTTTCATTGTCTCCTCACAGCCTCTTCCTGAATTTGTTCCAGCAGAGCTATTAGCAGTGATTGAAGGTGAGACAGACAAGACGAAATTCTCCAGAGAACAAGGCAAGAGACACCTTTCTGCCCTCAACCCATCAACTATAATGAATGATAGGCACAGTGCATGACAGGGACTGAAATAGGAGACTGTGACAAAGACAGGCTTCCGAGTGCTTCAGAATAATTCATTCAGTTGCATTTGGCAGCAGAGATCATAATATTTTTTGTGTAGCTACACTGTCAATGCAAAAAAATAAAACACAGAATGGCATTTGCATGCTGCTTCTGTTACAGTGAGAAAGAAAGGAAGAGTGAGCTAATCAAATGTTTTGTTTATACGGTTCCTCATGTTTCCTGCTGCCCATAAGCACATGGAGCAGTATGAGACAGATACATGAGGCTGACGGGGGAGCAAGGCCTAATTCACAAAGTCTTGATTACAGCTACTCCTCCTCTCTCCCTCACAAGATGGTCCATGCTAGAAAAACCCACACATCTATTCTTCAGCTGTGTTTGGAGCCTGTAGTTTTCTCTTTGCCGGAAGAAGATTTGGAAACATGGCATCACTCTTCAAGAGAGGAACAGGAGCAGGGAGAAACTCAGAGAGAGATCCAGACCTGGTTGGGAAATCAGACTTCAAGAAGATAAATTGCAACCCAGTCACCAGCCCACAGCTGACATCACATTGCATCACAGTGACTCTGTCTGTGCTATAGCTGATGAAATCAGTGCCCCCAGGATCCCATCGTCTCTGTGTCCACACAGGCTCACAGGCAGCTTGTCACAGCCAGGCAGAGCCACATTGAAGCAGCATGTAGCCCAGCCTGAATTCAAGAAAGCTGTGTACATGCTTGGTAGAGGACTTCTGCAAGATGCTGCCAACAGGGGGTGGTGAGGGTAGGCAATATTGGTGTGCTCAAAAGAAATGAGATTAAAAAACAGACCCTGAGAGCAGGGCTACTCTCTAACATCTCTAAAACAGCCAATCTGAACGGCCAGGAGCCTGGGGACATGGAAATATTAGAGATCAAGCTCCCAGCCTAACCCCTGGGCCACATGACTCCTGTCAAACTTAGCAGGACACTTTTTACGTTCTTCAGGTTCTTCTCCATCTCCAATGGACTTGAGCTAACATTATAAACGCCAATTTCATGACACCCAGTGCAGAAGCAACACAAGTTCCTTGCAGTCTTAGTAACAAAATCGTTCATCTACGATAAACAGACGTAAACATTTATTTGATGACATAAACAGGTTCAAACTTTTATTCCCTACTCCTTGCTCATCACTAACATAGAAGTCATTTCAGAAGACAGGCAATTTTACCACCTCTGCTTTGGAAAAACCAGCATAGACAAAAGAAGCAAGCATTATGCTAAACAGAGCACTCACCCTCCTCTGAGGCTTGCTTAGGCACATCCTGATATTATAATGAACAGTCTTTATACAAGAGGTACAAAATATTTTTATGGCAGGAACTGGTACAGCCAATGGGCTATGCGAGGACTTTCCTTAAAGATGAAAGATGAGGTTTTGAATTCCCATCAGACAGGAGAGGTGACTGAAATTCTGTCTATCACATCACAGATGACTGTCCTGAACACTGAGCTTACTGCTAGGGAGGAGGAAACACGCTTCCTCTGGTGGCATTATACAACCATGATCCCCTGCTGTACTTAGAATAAAAATGAGCACAGCACTTACTTTCATTAGTTTTGTTAATGGACTCCTCAGTGGAAAAAGTCACTTTTCTGAGGCAGAGGACAGGCTGGGTCAGCAAGCTGTTTGCCAGGCTCCTCCATGTGGTGTTATTCACGATCCCCATCCTCTGCACAGAGGTTGTTCCCATTCAAACTGGGGGCTGATGACCATTTTAGGAGCTCAGCACCCAGTGCTCTCCCAGGACATGCTTCCCAGTCCAAGCTGTGACCCCCAGACTGTGATGGCTAACAATAAATCCTTCCTTCTGCTCACTAACACACTGACTGGGACAATCTGCAACCCTCTCCCTTTGATCTAAGCAAACAGATAAATGAAACACAACAGGTAATTTATGAATTTTTTTTAGCATGTTTGGTTCTGTCTAGGAATTCAAATTGTACTTCCTACACAGTTTGCTACCAAACTGCACTAATAAATTTAAGTTAATAGAACACAATCTCCTGAATATGAAAATACAGCAAGTATGACTTCACAATGTGTGCACGCCAAAAGATTTGGATATTTGCTAGGCAAAAATATCCCCAAACTATCAATAAAAAATATGCTTTTAAAAAACTAATATCAGTATATTAAATGTTTTTACTGAAGAATGAGAAAAAAAACCCAGCATGCCAGTGAAATACCTTTGGCTTTCAATGTACCAGCATGGGATGACACAGAGGTCTTCTAACAAATGCATATTTATCAGTACATGCCACAGTTTACCTGCCCATTAAAGTCACCAAATCTCACCATTGTCTTTCATTGGAGACACAGTATGATTGTCAGTAGGAGCTGGAGCTGAAGTACATCTGCAAAAACAGAATAGCTCTCTTGTATTAATTGTTTCATTCAACTGACCAAGGAAAACTTTTTAAATGGCACAAGAAAAAAAGTTGCTGCTGATAGCCATTTAGTTTGGCAATACTGTCAGAGGTATAATTTCTGCTCTGACATGGGTATACTAAAAGGAGTTTGACTCATGGTCTTGATATGGATAGGAAAATTCAGTATGCAGTTTCCCCCACAGTGAAAGCAATGAATGGGAAAAGATGAATGGTCACCAGACATTGTGTGATGAGTATTTGGACTTTACGAAGCTACTTTGAACCACAAATTCCTTAGGTTCACTCATTAGTAAGAAAAAGTATTCTTCAGATTTTTGACACTTTATACAGACCCAGAAAAGGAATTTGAAATCTTTATAGGAATCCTACTGCAGCAGAAAGTCCCATATAATTTCAGGGCTGACTGGGAGTTTATCATTCTCACAGTCATGGTCCCCAGCTGAGGGCCATGGGATCTCCTTAGCCCATCATCAGTGTGGAAGACCAAGAAAGCATTAAACACCTCTGCCTTGTCTCTGTCCCTGTTTGTTAGGTGACCATCCTCATTCTGTAATAGGCTGACGTTATTTCTGCACTACATTTTGCTATTAACACTTATATTTATATATATATATGTGTGTGTGTGTGTGTGTGTGTGTGTGTGT
>VZRM01001494.1:1008768-1083842 GCA_013397955.1 Grantiella picta
GGAAGGGAAGGGAAGGGAAGGGAAGGGAAGGGAAGGGAAGGGAAGGGAAGCAGAGGTTCCCCTGCAGCCCTTGGTGCAGACCATGGTGAGTAAGACTGTCCCACTGCAGCCCTGGGAAGTCCACAGTGGTGCAGAGATTCACCTGCAACCCCTGGAGGTCCCCATGATGGTGACAGGTGAGTGATCTCTCCCTGTTCCTTATCTTGACCGACAAGCCTCTCGTATTTCCTTTCCTCTGCCCACCTGAGGAGGGGAGTGACAGAGAGGCTTTGATGGGCACCTAGCATCCAGCCAGGGTCAAAACACCACAGGGGAAAGTAATACTAAACTTGTGGTAAATTACTTGGGACTGAAACTTAAAAATAATATAAATCTACTTAATGCTACTGGCCATTTAAATTAGACATTAAATAATAAATTTCAATGTAATGAGTATTCTGAGACCAAATATGGATTCAGAGATCAAATAGGGAAAAAAAGCTCATGTAGAGCCCAAGGCTATTGTCAGAACTCTTTGGAGCCATCACACATGCTAACCACTCTGGAAAGACTAGACGCAACTTGACCTTATCTAGGAAGTCTTCTTTCACTTACAGAAAATGATCCCACAGGTCCCATCTTGCAAGCACTTTAACTGGAATAAATTATACTACTTAAAACCAATCTCACTGTCCTCAGCTTCACTCAGTGTTCACAAAGCAATGAATACTGTGTCTTGCTGCCAGACAGACAGCTCTTTTAAAATTACAGTATTGAATTTTGCCATTTCTTTATTGTTTGTTGATTATTTGATCTTGCTTTTATTATTTATTTTTGAAAAGTTTTGAATAGCTTTGCACAGTTGTCCTTTCGATTCACAGGTGGAGTCTAGATAACTTTATAAATACTTTTCCAAATATAATAATGTCCAGAAAATATCATAAACCACCTCAACTAAATAATAAATATACCAAATGCTTCATGAGTTGCTAGGGATCCAAAGGCTATAATTAAAAGGCAGAATGAGCAAGTTTTAGGCAGAGGTACTTAAAAAATAAATTAAAAATAAAAATTTAGAAGGGAAGAAGGAGAAGAAAGCAACATTATTTAACATGAATTGTTTTGGCTATGCCTGAATGAGCACACAGGGCTAACCACCCAAGGCCATCCCTAGTTTTAAGCATGTGCTGACATCACAGATCAACCTGTTCAATGAAGTGCTACAATTGGGTTGATTTTGAAAAAGAAAAGATTTGTAGGGTACCTTTAGCAGCCATGGCCCAGTCACCAGCTCATCAAAGTAGTGGCACAATATAGTCTGTCTTCCAGGACAATGAGATACTATCTATGACTTCTGTAAAATTGAAAACAAAAGTGAAAAATGTGGCTCTGCTGAGTATCTAAGGCATTTCCCTTGAAACAGCTATTCTAATAAAGACTACCTTGCTATTAGTTGAGGGTATGTATGTGGCAGATCAAACATATGTTTCAGGAGCACACTGGGAGCCCACTGAAACTTAACCAATCTATACATGACATGCAAGCTTCGATTTTTTTTCCAATGCTGCCTATGTACCTCTCTTTGAAAGCTTTTTAAAGAGTTATTATTTTAGCCTACAAAGGGTTTTTACTGCTGTTAGCTTCCACAAACACTGCACAAAGAAAGACTAAACCCATTACACTCATTTTTTTCTGCTTTTATCCCTTGATGAGCTTGAGGAGGGAAAAAAGAGAAAGAAAAATCTCCCACAGGCAGAAAGTATTCCTAATAACCATGATCATGTGACTCTGACAGGAACAATTCACTCTCATTTTTTAATGATAGTTACTCTTTATGTGCCCTGTTATACTCACAACTTTATAATGGATTTCAATGCTTACCACAATGAAACCTTGAGTCCTTACCAGTGTACAAAATTCACACGTGCAAAAATTTAAATTATTCCACAGTTTCCCTTGCTGAATGGCACCACATTGAGCCATGTTTTATTCATCAACCACAAGCCTGCCTTTAAAAAAAAATTCTTCCAAGCTTTTAAAACAGCAAAAAGACCCTTTATGTCAATCATTTGCTCAATAAATTGTAGCTCACAGGAAAGTCCTTGGCTTGGGTAAGTGCATCTTCATGGAAGTCAATGTAGACATTGTATCAGAAAGCTGCTGCAAACCTGTGCTCAGAAACACGATGACACTGGCAATGTTTTCTACCACAGAGGATGCAGCTTATAGAAACCTTATCTATAAAACATGCTCTGATTTTCGGTTTATGTTCTCCACACCCACATTCATTTCATCTTGTGCCCTACAGTCTCACATGGCTGTGTACACTTGGGTTTCCTCTTCTTGTCAGTGTGTCCAAAGGCTTCTGTGGAAAAGGCATCATTGCAAAATAACTCCCTTTTGGCACCATCACTACAAGTTACTTTGTTAAGTGTACTGTGGTGAGTCAAACAAAAAAATACAGACTATGTACAATTTTGCAATGGAACACCAAGAAATGCAGCAGCGAGAGGAAACAGCTCATCGCTACTAGGTAGAATGGTCAAGAATGTATCTTTGATTGGAATATGAAGCTAAACTCCTAAGAAATGTGTCTTAAGCAGTCACTGCCCCATCTGGCTCATGTCTCCAGGCTCACTAATGGCATATTGGTATTTTGATCACTGCTATCTTATGTGTGCAATAAATCCATAGCTTTGCCATTACCCCTGACATATTTACTTAGTTGTGTAGGCAAAGACTAAAGAAGGCAGACACAAGAAATGCTTCTGATATATCTGCACAACAAATAACTGCATCAAAGGGTAAGAAGACAGGCAAGGCAGGAAGACTTACTCTGATCCTTTGTTGTTTCTGTGTGTGTGGGCTGTGTTCATGTCACAATCTAGAAACTATGGTTAGAAACTGGAAAATGGACATTTAAGGACGAAAAATTATTCTATGCAAATTTTAATACTTACCACTCAGGATGTATCTACGACAAAAATAAATTGTGCCTAATTACTGCCTGCAGAGCCATGGCAATGACTCTTAGATAAGTAAACAGCAGCCACAGATGGACAATCAAGAATAAAATCTGGCCAGCAATCGGGATGAGAACCTGTAGAGAAGTTATGTTTACCACATCACTGGCAATGCACTAGGATTAAAAACAACAACCTTCATCAATAATTCAGCCACCAGACAGAATCGCTTCTGCATTAGAAAAGCTCCTGTGGGAAAAATAAAATTCATACTTTTTATTCTGGCATTCAACAATGTTTACTGCTTTATTAGAGATTACAATAGGAAAGTGTTTCCTCTCTCTCATCTCACACTCATGAGTATGTCTTTCATAAGGAATAAACTGGAACAGCCACCAGCTGGTTGCAAATTACTGGTCATTAGTGCTGACTAGGACTGACTTTGAAACCACAAAGTTCCTAAGCTCCTTCAGTTCCAACATCATTTTGCAACAATCCTGGCATCATATCCAAGAAGCTGAGAGTATGTAGCTCTCTTGTCTGTAATGTTATGGGGGGGTTGTTTGTTTTTCGTGGCACCATGAATAGTCTGTCTCAGCAGGCTCTACTAACGAAGCTGCAAAGTGTTTTGGTCTGCTGAGGAAAACCAAACTCCCTTATCAGCACTTTCCAGAGTATCTCAGCTAAGTACTGGTAAATTGCTCAAAGAACCAACAGTCATATTGCCACCAGCTGCTGGTGCATCATCCTGCATAGGGATACACAGACTGTGCATCCCTATGGAGACCATTCAAGCCTGGTGACCTTGAGGTCTTGCACAGAGTTGGCATGGTTTTGGATCTGTTAAAGAGAACACAGTAGAGATCCCAAGCTAGCACCACTGCAGCAAGAGTTCATTTGTGTTCCAGCACTTGCATTTCACCTTTTTTCTTTCCCCTTATGGAGGCAGTAACAGCATCCGGTCTTTTGTGGGAAAAACCAAGAGCTGGGGTTTCATAAGTGATTCCAGTAAGGAGAAGCCAGTGAAAGAGTTAGTCATCATTTATATAACTTTTTGTTTATAACAAACAAACAAAAAGTCCGTGTTTCTGGTTTGTCTTTCCTCCTTTACATAAGTAACATGGGGGTGACTATATTACACCCTAAATATCCTTCCCTTATAATTAATACTGTTAGTTGCATCCTGCTCTTGTTTTACCTTTCCCATTTCAAGGTTCAAAGCAGATGACACAAAATGTTTCCACTCTGCTGGCGGCAAGAACCAGGAAAACTAATTCAACTTCTTCCAAGAATTACCTGCCAGCAGTGTATGATTCAAGGACCTTTTCCTTGCAGAGGGGCAAAGTCTGTGGAAAAGCTTCCACTGAGCCTGATTAGAGTCCTTCTTGGGCTCCTGAAAATTATTCGTGAAACAGTTGAGCAGTTATTAATGTGCAACAGTCAAACTGCACAGCAGCAGCTTGAGAGGACCATCCTCAAACAGCTTCCTTGAGGCTGGTTGTCCCAGATTAGGCAACTCACTAGTTCAGCCTCAGGACAGGGTCTCTCTCTCCCTTTCCACCTCTGAACTTCAGGATGCTGTTGCCAGGGTAACTGCTGAAGACGTTTTAGGTTCAAATTCCAACATTTACCCGTTGGTGTTTGTCTCTCCCTTCACTCCTCCTTCAGCAGAATTCTCTCAGCAAATTCATCTGCTAGGTATTTACCAAACACCCAGGTGAAAGGGACATGGCCATGGGTGAGAATACTATTTTTCCCAAAGCAGAAGAGAGCTGTGCCAAATAAGTGCAACCAGCCACAAAGCTTCTGCCTGCTCATTTCACATGGGGTGCTTCATACCCTCAAACCCTATCACTCCTGCCCTTAAAGCTGGTCTTAATCACACTGAGTTATTTTCTGCTTTTCTGGGACCAGGACAGTTTGGATACACACTGAATATTAACACAGACATGGGCATTACATGCATGAAAAACTGAGCTACAAAAAGCATACAAGTTATTAAAAGGCATTTGAGCCCTGGAGGAAAAGGGCCAAGATCACCAGGATCCTGTTGAACAGATGTGATGTTCCACTTCATGCAAAACTTGGTGATTGCATCAGGGAACTCTGGGTTATTTTGTAATTTTGTCCATTCACAGTGATGTACAACATCAAACTTCCATGAAAGTCATGTGGACTGAACGATGAAGGTTTTTTCCCACTCTTTCAATTCAACTTCAACACTCCTGTCATGACCACACAGAGATGTTATACAACATTCACTGTGATTTTTGCCTTAATCATTTAGTGTTATTCTCTCATCCACACACCCTGTGTTACCAAAATAATAGATAGAACCAGCTCATCCGCACATATCACTTACATTTCCTAGCTGCCTTGACTGTGTCTGCTTGAGGCTGAAATGTATGCCAAGATCTTCATAAATCTATCTTAAATGAAAGATCTACTAATTTCAACAAAATTTTATCCAATTCATAATGAGATAACCTATTATGTCAAGCAGTTAACAAATTTTGAATGGCCAAACTGCCGCTGAAACCTGCTTATTCTAAAGAAAACTGGTTTCCAACTTTAAATAATTCACACCTGTTAACATAACTATAATTGCAGCCTAGTAACTCTAAAAGTGCTTGTTCCAGAATTAATATCTGAGGCTTATTGTCAAGCCCAGAGGCAAACACATTTATTACATTATGCAATTCGCAAACACAGACACAAGAATTACAATTGTCTTTGAAGAAAACCCCTTTTGAGCTTCACCTGTTTGTCTGGGAGATAAAATTTCTAAAGGGGTAGGAAGAGGAATTACAGAAGAAAGGCATCTGTGTTGGGCATGTTCCAGAACACAGTGAAGGAGCAGTTAAAAATGTATCCTGCTGTTCAATTAAGGAGCAGAAAAAAGAAAGTGCCCATAGGTTTTAAAATGTCATGACATTCCTGTACAGAAAAAAAGTAAGAGTAGGGTGCCTAGAAAGGTCTCTGTTTTCACATTCAGGCAAAATTGCAGCAGACCTTACAAATTTAGACAACTGAATATATTATTAAATTAATGAACAAAGTTTCTACCAAAGGCTGAAAAGGACTGGAAGGTGGGTTTTGCCTCGTCCCTTTATGATGCATAAATTTCAACCCTGTATTAAATACATTTTAAAAAGAGCATTACATTGTGAGCCTGGTCAATGGAGGCTGTGTCTTGATTGGTAGAGTACCCTATTCCCCAGTGGCAGTGGCTGCCTTTTTACATTTCATTTCTAAGCCATCTTTTATTGCAGCATATATCTATGAAAGCATTCAGTCGTGCAAACAATAACAAAGCATAAAGAGTGTTTGTATTTAAAGCCATATGTAGTAAATACAGAAAAGATGACCTCAAACTACTTACCACAATAGGAAATGGCAATGGACAATACTAATGTTTACTTATCAGAAATTTTGTTTTCAGGGAATTGTTTGCCTGGGGTAAGAGATGGGGGAGAATTCAGTATTTCCTGGTCTCTGGCTGGTCGTATTTTGGTTTTTTGAAGAGTGACAGCACAGTAAACCAGCTGTTGTATGCACTTGGAAAACACCGGTTCAAATTCCCACTGAAAATTTTAAAAATAGAAATTTTGCAGGAACAAAGACTGCCCAGGAAGGCTATTTTTCTTGAGCCTTTAGAAAGCTCTGAGAAAAAATGCCTAAGTTATTATCATTTTCCCCTGATAAAGCCTGTGCTTTGCCCTATTCTGGTTATGCAGTCACCCTGAGCACAGCTGTTGAAGGCAATACTTCCCCAGCCCCATGTCTGGGCAGCACCAACAAGATGGAACACAACTCACAAATAGCTGAGTATGGCTGTGTCAAAGAAGTAATGGACAAAATGGACATTGTTGCCAGGTTTCTCCTGTTAGGGATGTAATCCCCAGAACCTCACAATCAGGGGATGAGTTGATCCAAGAGTGTCTCACTTTTGGGTGTCTGTAAAAGAGACGTTTTGTTTTTCCTAGCACTCAAAATGATCAGGAGAAAAAAAATGCTGTTTCCTTTCCTTCTTTCACAGCACATGGCCAGCAATTTGGAAACTGGGATTTCTGAGTCTTCCATTCAAGAACAGAAACAAAACCAGATAGTGGCAAGAAGAAAGGGGAAAGAAAAAAAGAAGGGATACAATGAAGGCTGGGACCTGCAGAAAGAAAGAGGGCTGGATCTTACACAGGGCTAAAAGTAGGAACTATGAAAACCTGCATGCTGAGCAGGGAGCTGCCTGAATTGCACAACCAGGGTTTGACAGAGAAAGGTAGGGCTGACCTCTACTCTGCTGCCGGCAGCCTGGCTGTCCCCTGAAAAGATGTATCAATCCACAAGGGAGGGGCGCCCTAAACTCAAAAAAAAATTCTCTTTCCACTTGCTTGGAGCACCAAATCCTGGGAAGACTTCTTACTGCCTTTTCAATCATGCAATGGAAATTTCAACAAGGCTGTACAGTTGTGATTTTCCCAGTCAACTCATTCCATGTTATATAATTTGTCTTAATAGTAGTTGGCCCAAGTGCTGGAAAGAATAATCTGTGTAATAGGCTAGTGATTGTACCAGTTACTCAGCTCCGGTTTTTAGTCAACAGGTCAATGACTACCTCAAGAAAAAACCCACTTTAAAACAGCACTTGTTTCCCAGCTGAGGAGGACTGGGTCCAAAAGATGGGAACAAAGACAAGAGCTCCTCATGCTGATTTCAGACTGGAGAGAATGATCTACCCCATAAAGGGGTTCATCCCTGATGATTGTGGCTACTTGCAGAAAAATTGCAGGTCCTTCCAGCACACGGACCCAGAAAGTTTCTGGTTTGCTATACCCGGGGGAACAAGAGGGAAACTCTGTTTTCAGAGTTCGCATCTGCTTGATAAGAAGAATTAAAAGATAAACCTGATAAAAGTCAGGTCCCTCAAATTACAGCATCCTGGGAAAGAAGCCATGTATTCCCTTCAGTAGTTCATATCAAAGCTGTTCCTCATGCTCGTGTCTACTTCCCCTACAGCTCAGGGGTTAGCCAAAGCCAGCAGTCAAAAAGTTCTCCCAGATCCCAAAAACCCCCTGTTCATTAACCTGACGAGAGTGATGTGATTTAAGCACCAAACTTGGGACGGTAGTTCACCAATAAAAATGGGAAATAAAAACAGAAGAGGAACTCTGGCCACTCCGAATGTGAACACCAAGCCCAGTCTAACACCAAAGTCCTCCCATTCAAGGAAGCCTGAGCTTTTAAATAAGGACAAAGAAATTTTTTTAGGCACTAAGGTATCTGAAAGTTAAATTTTCCAGTCCCTGAGGGCCCTTGTAGAGAGAGCTTTTAGGTCCCTACTTCCCTTTGTGGAAGTAAATCAGCAGCACACACAAATATGAGGGTGAATTCACCCCTCAGCAGAGACACGATCTCTCCAAAGCAACTCACACACTATCAGGAAGGGACATTTCTTATCGCTGACACCAGCAGCAGATCTTTCTGTAACTTCACAGAACGAAGGCTGAGTTTGCTGAAAACCGAAACAGGCAGAGCGAAGAGTGATGGTGAAGTGAACCGGGAGGAGAAGTTATCACGAGGTGAAGCAACAGGTACAAGCAGCAGCCAGCAAATCACGATTACAGCACTACGTACAATTCTTTTTTCTCGTTAGCAACCAACTCTTGATTACTTTAACAAATTATAGCAGCAATGTCCAGGAAAATGCAAACGCCTTCTCCCTCCGGGGTGAAGGTGGCTGGAGACTGTTCAGGGCCGCTGACGGGGTGCCGAGCAGGAGCATCCTGGGGAAATCGCTGGCTCCTGCTCAAATTGTTCAGAGCACTGCCATCTACCGGAGCCAGCTGCCGAGGGCTTCATGCTTGTTTTTCTTGGGTTTTCTTCCTGTCTTTAATTAACTTCGGTGTTTTGACGGACAAGGAAAAGGCTGATGAATGCTGAGGATTTTAGAAGTACCCTTTGCATTTCATTAAAATTCCTCACAAAATGTTTTCTAAAGGTTAAACTTCTCTGTGTGGTGCTCACTTTCTTTAGATGTTTTGAATCATGAAGGATACAAAGAATTTTTTTTAATTGATGCTCTCCAGCACAATAAAAGCTCAATCAGTAAAGCACTTAAGCAAATCCTCACCTTTAAGCATCTAAGTGATTTCTCCAGTGGTGGTGGAAATAATTGCATGTCCTCAAAGTCCTGTAGGGCAATAAGCGAGATCAGGCCAAAAAAGGGAAAAAAACATGCTTCTAAAAGTACCTGCCTCTTTTCTGCCAAAAAAAAAGTATCTGTCTGTTATTTACCAAAGAATCACCCAGACTTATTCTGGATTCAGAATCATGCATGGGGGGGAAAAGGCAATAAGAGTATGCAAAGTAAAAATTTCATTCTTGTATGAAGAAAATATATGTATTGCAAAATTACTCCACTGCTTGAACTAGAACGAATAGACAACAGAGCATTTAAACTCATTAAAAAGTTAATATTGAGAAATCAACAAAATCTTTTATTATGTTTTAAAATTGTTTAGAGGCTATGCAGAACTGATGCTGATAAGCTCAAATTCTTTCTAGACTTTTTAACACACTAAAAGTCTTTATCAACTTCTGTATTTAAGAGCATCAGAAACAAGAATAATGCTAAATTTACAACCTGTATACCAGGTCTAGTTTTACACTTGAGAAACTCAGACATAGAGAGTGCCTAAAGCCAGAATTTAAGCTATGCTAATCAATCTTGGGTGACCAACCTGACATATCAATGGAGGCTCTAGCAGATATTAAATGTTTGCCTTATCACTTCATGGACTGCACAAACAAGCTGATCAGGAAATAATTTTCAAAAGAAAAGTAAAGGACCTTTAGTGAAAGTGTCCTGCTTATATTTTTAAAGAAATAAATTCTTAGAACAACTTACAATTAAATTGTGGACTTCAGTGTAACATTTTGTTATGTCTATCAAAAGTATAGAAATATGCTCCAAGAGTATTTTCTTAATTTATGGATGATAACTACATCAAAGAGTTATAGTGCCCCATTCTTGTTTTTCAAAACTGCCTTTTTATAGTCTTATGTATATTTATAGCACATTTTCAATCAGCTCCTGATCAGCTGTGAGTTTGCTCAGCACCACCACAGATCTATCCCTAGGTCTTTCCCACTGTTCTGCAGGATGATGTGACACACTTCATTAGTGGCCAGCAGGGATCGTTTTGCCTTGCAGCTTACTGCCACATCCACAGAAAGGTTTTGGGCACCCATGTGTAGTGTTATAGCCTCTGTTGGCAGCCAGGGAGTCTCTGAAGAGCCAGGCAGCTCCTTCAGAGCAGTGGAAGTTGCTTAAATCCCTGGTATGCAATTTTAGCCAGCACATTTGCCTAAATCCCACTAGGATGGGATTTCCTCAAGTGCTGGTGATCCCTCAAACATCTAATCCAACAGAGAGCAGCAGAGTTCTCTTTTAGGAGAAGCTTCATGCTTCAAAGGGGAGTCATTGCTTTGGAAAAAAAAATTTCTGAAATTAGGCTGGTTGGTTTAGAACCTGATGAGTGGCTACAGCTGGTAAAGGAAGCTGTAAAAAGTGAGAAAAATAAGGAGCATTTAATGACCCACAAACACCTATTTCCAGCCATGCAAGAGTCAACCAGCAGTGTTTGTTGTCTGCATCCAGCAGGTGCAGCACTGCAGTTTTTGGGATTGGAAATCTTCATCTCATTATCAAGTTCCTACACCAATTCTCCCAGCATCCTGTGTGACGATTCAAGAGCTTTTTAAAGATGAAAGCAGGGAGTTGAAAACAAAAAAGATTGAATTTCATGATGAAATAATAAGGCTTTGAAAGTAGCTCCATGGGTCTGAAGGTATCTGCACAGATCTAAGAGCAGAGGAGGAGTGCAAGCAGGAGAAGACCCTGGCAGAAAAGCAGATAGAGACAGACAAGCTCTGGAGACCAGCCAGCCTTTCTTATTGGAGCAAAAAATATCTCATTTCAATCCTGAAGGATGTGATTGCTCCTGTGGCTTGCCACCACTGTTGAGTGACAATAAGAGAGCTGAATGAGGGACAGTTGACATGGGAGGTAATAGGAAATTAGGTTTTACAGTGAGAAAAGTGAACACAAGGTGAGGAGAAGTAGCCCAGTAACTGGAAATCTTCTGAGTACTCAAATAAGTATCATATTTATCTGGTATGATAAAATCACAATTTACCATGTTGGCAAAATCCAGGTCAAGTTTATGGTGAACATTACCAGTATTGTTTAGGTTACACTTTTTTAATAGTTCAGTTGAGCTAAGAGATCCTGTTTTCCCTCAATTAACTTGGAAAATCTGTGTAGCTGACAGTATGGAAAGGATGCAAAAGACATAGTCTTACATAAAACCTGGAAATAAGCACAGATACATGCACAAAACAAGCAGATTATTTCACTATTTCAGTTTGCCAAATTTTAAATCTGGCATATATGTCAGTATTTATCTTGTAATTACTAGGCAGTGTTACAGCAAAAATAAAATGAATGATCACCCTGAAAAAAATCTCCTTCATTTAGTTTAGCCACTAAAGCCCAGGATCAATCATGGCTCATTGGTTGAATGCCATGTAGTTAAGGTATAACTCAAAAATATTTAGAGGCTTTCTTACACATGAAAACACCACGCCTGAAGAAACATTGCTGTCAGGTAGGTCACAGAGCAGTTAAATGTTCAGAACATGGAGAAGTGGGCAGCAACTCCAATCTCAGAGCTCCACTGTCACATGATAAAAATGATTGATATTCCACAAGCTGAACTCTGAACATCATGTGCAAAGATAGCCTCAAGAATTCATAGCTTAGACAAGAGTCTTTGCATGTTGATTGATGGCCCTGTGTCACTCTCGTTTATGGGTTATGACCATTGGAGACTTCAAAATGAACTAAGCCAAACATAACAGCATCCTTGCTCAGTGAAGCAAGGATGCAGGACTCAGAAAACCAAACTGTTCTGTCAAAAAAGAAAATACTTAGCTCAAAAAATCTGTCAGACTTTCAACACTTTTGACAGCTTCCATATTCAATGCATACAAAAGAGACTAAGATGAATGCAGTCAAAGCATCCAAAATATTTCTTTGACATTAAAAATCCCTAATCTGGTATAATATCCTTAAATAATTCACACATCTCTTTTATTTAGGTCTCCCTGTCTTGGTTGTTCTTTAGAAGAAACATCTTCATTAAAGCAAACAAAAAAAAACTATTCTTATACTGGGTAGCATTAGAAACTGTATTTACATACAGTACAAAAGTATGATAATACTTTAATGACACTGATGAACAGCATGCTTTAACTAAAAAAGATCTCTTTTAAGCACACAAATATCAAGTGTGTTCATCCTGTATTAGGACTGTCATTTCTTGTGACAGGAGGAATTTTTCCCAGCATCTAAAATGAAATGTATATTAATGGTCATAATTACCCAATCCTTCAACTTCAACCATAGTTATTATAAGGACATCACTTTGTAAGATATTTTCTGTTAATTTGCCGTCTTCTGTTCTTTAATTGCATTAGGAATCCTCATGTCTGGCATCATTGTTGAAAAAAGAAAAATCACATAAAACTGGATTATTAATATGTTGCTGAACTTTTTTACCATTTGGAAAGCTGCAAACAGCATGGAGTTTATGAGCTCTCACCAAATTCAACAGAAGAGTTTTAGATCAGATATAAGCAATCTAAGGAAAGACACTTATCCAAATTTATAAAAAAAATAAGAGGCCATATTTTCTTGATTTTGTACTGAAAGTACACATAAAAGATTTGAACTGAAATTTAATAATCACTGGTGGCTGTCCAGAAGATATTTTTCAAGACAACTAGAAGAATGAAGAATGAACATTGTCAAAAGAAATATCAAATAACTCAGAAACCATCCTATCACACCTTTGTCATTCATACAGTTTAGATCAAAGCACAAATACCTGATGAGTCTTTTTTTTTACATTCCTCTAGCATTCTCTCTTCCTATCTGTTTTGACTTTAAACTCTACTTTTCTTGTTGGGAAAAACTGACAGGCAGATCCTGTCTTTCTGCCTTGCAGATGACATGTGCAATCGTGTACCTCAGCATTCCAAGGAACAAGGCTGGACCTACAGGAACAGAAAGTATGACACAAAGTACACAGAGGGACAGAACCTCCTGTGCCTCCTTTACAATCTCCAGACAAGAGGATTGCTCTCTACGAGATATGCAGTTAAGCAGAATTGAAAAAGTATCTGTTTGGTACAGAACTTTCAGATGCCTGTAAGGTCTTTTAAAGCCTTACACATTACAATAGTTTTTAATTCTCCAACAAGCTAGTATTCTCAACTAGCTCTTCTCTCATTAAATTCATAGATACATTAAATTTTTATGGAAGTGGGACTTTAGCATACACCTTAGAAATTATGCTATTTGTACAGGGGTTTTTTTAACACCTTCTGTTCAGCATTTGGTTGGACAACAAAGATTTAGACTAAAGATTTTCTTTATTTCTAGATATACATTTGCTCATATATAGGTTACTATTCCTCATTTATCAACTTGTAGGTGCGATTACTTAATATGTGCAGTTCCAAATCTATTTTATTGATAGCCATAGTTAAGTCTGGATCTAGCTTGCCTAACTTCAGGAACTCGAAGTGGCACCTACATTAGAATTCTACTAGCTTTAGCTGGCCCACTTGTCAATGAAGAGAGACAGCCATTCACCAAGGCAATTCAGCTGCACCTGAGTCCAATACTACATGTGGAGTTTTACACACGGAGTGAAACCTTACACCTGACAAAACAACCAGTTGCTGCTAATAGAGGCAGAAAGTCCTGTCCAACATGTCTCAATCAATTAGTCCAAACTTACCTGTGTAGTACTCCATCCTGACAGTACACCTATCCTGACAGGTAGGTGTTTCACATCTGCAGTACCCTGATGTGAAAAGACAACTTGTCAGACTCGACCAATACAAAATGGCTGTTCAGAAAAGGCTTTTCTAACCATCTTTCCACTACACAAGAGTTACACTAGAACAGAAAAAATGCACGCACAGGCTGTGTGATCGTAGCATGCAACACCGTAGTATTTGGTTTTTGTTGCCATTGTATCTTGAGGGAAAGGTAACACACATTTTAAGCCCAAAAGTTACATCTTAAAAGCAAGATAATTTCCCTTTTAAAGCTGTCCAAGGAATTGCATAGTCCTTAGCCTACAGTGTAACACTGAAATACAGCTCATTTGTTTCAGAACAGTGTTAATTCTTCAGAAAATGTGAACACTGCTATTTGTTTCTCTGCCAGTGGCCTGAAGGAAACAGGTTAACTGATTTGTTGACCTTTGGGAAGAAAAATACATGGCAACCTCAACAGACTTCATGAATCCAAGATCCATTCCTCTCCTCCTAGTTATATACTGGTGCAATTCTGTTGATATGAAGGGCATAGTCCCCAGAAGAATGCCCAAATGAGAGGTGAAACACATCCACTCAACTCTGGGCAGATTCTTATCTATAAGAAGAGAAAATCTGGGGGAATATTTTAAAGGGAAGAGAACAAATTTCCTACTTAAATGTTTCCACCTGAAACAGCTCCATTCACATCACAACAGGAAAGCTCAGTTGGACAGTGAGGCACCTGGGTTCCAGCTGTTGCTAACACCTGGGAGCCTCGTCCTGGTACTCATCCACAGCTGTTGAAGTGCTCTTTCAGTATAAGACTGGGCAGGGGTTCAGATGTCAATCTGTTTCAACCCAAGTTCCAGGAATCTTCAGCCACACAAATGTGGTTGTGATTGAAAATGTGAATGCACTTTTCAAAATAAATACATAAAATATCTTTAAAATGTCAATGATTAAGGATACACCATTGTAAATTAAAGCCGGCTTCCTGTATCAGAACACAGATTCGAGTGAGACACGTAGACTTCTTTGCTTCTGAAGAGTATCAGAGTTTATGTTGGTAATGGATATTTCTGATAAAATCTTGGTGGCAATAATTTAATTTTTATTCTCACAAGAAAACCTACTAATAATTTTTACAGCTTTGCTCTCCCTCCCTGCACTGTATTTAACTGAGAAAGGTCTTTTTACAACCATGCATAATGACAGACACTGCCAAGAGAGAAATTTTTATAGCCTTATTAACAGGAGTTTCTTATAGCTCAAGTATTTAATATGTAATGTTCTTTCTGCTACTTAATAAGAATTGTTGACACAGAGACCTATTTTACTGAAAAAAAAAATATATATGCTCAAGTTTTCCTTGTTTGTAGCATCTGGATTCCTTTCTTTAAAGGTATTTTTAAAGTCATTTAAGGATTTCCCAGAACCAAGCAGCACTAGGCTGAAGAAGTAAGACTGTTGGGCTCACAAAATTTTATACAGGAATTTGGCTAATGATCACAACTTCAACATTGCATAAGAATTTCTGAAGCTGCTTTCTGAAGCTTCACATCCAAAGAGATTTTCATGTCTACAAACAGATGTTTGTAAAAAGGGAACTGGAGTTATAATTTGGTTGGATAAGCAAATGTTTTCTGAACTGGGAAAGGCATTCTTCAGGCAATGAAGCCCCAGCATGAACAACAGATGTGCCACTTAAACAAAACTTCATTTAATTGTTCTAGATGAAAGGTCAAGATGTTTTAGTGCCTGAGACAGCACAGGGTAACACTTGAGCATCCTGCTATACCACCAGTAGTACAAGAATTAAATTTTCAATCTTCAATCTTCAGCTGTAAGTAAGTGCATGTTTCTTCTAGGGAAATAATGGCAAAAAAATCATAGTGTAAGTCAAATTGTGTTTTGCCCTAGTCTACCTTCTTTTTTTCATAAGAAGGTATAGGTCTAGAGGGAAGCTGCTGTAGCCATTACATATGAAGGCAGTGGGGTGTTCATTTTTTGAAGTGAAATGGACTTGCCAAAATGATAATCACTGGAATCCCCAAATCAGGGAACAAAGTGAAACAAAGAGACAGGAGAAGAAACGGATGAAATTAAATGCTAGGGGGGAAAAAAAAGAAGGGGAGAGAAAATTCTGAAACAAGGTGAAAATAATAAAATGACAGGGAATGATGGGAAGTTCTGAGAAATGGACCAACCTTGCCAAACTGATACTCATTGAAACCGCCAGATTTCACTTTCAGATTTCATGAAAGGAAATAAAATCACAAAGTCAGAGAACAAAGTGAAACAAACTGACTGAGGTAGACTTATAATGGAATGAAATTCAATGGAAAGAAATAAAAGCAAATTCTGAAATGAAGTGATTGTAATCAAATGTAATGAGATTACATTAAGTGCTCCCCTTTGCATGCCTTTTGTAGTTGCAATGTTCCTGGAGGTCTGGGCTTTGTGGTTTTCTCAAGCCTAACCTTAAGCATAAGTTTTGGTCCACACAGGTTTAAGTTTAAGCCTGAGAACATGACCAGCTTCTACCTCATCTCTGTTGAGCAATGCTGCCTGCATTAGCATTGCCCACACCGAGCTATCTAGTGGAGTCTGGCAAGTGGAGTCTGCAGCTAACTGAATCATGTATCGACATGCGAATTAATGTTTTTAAGTACATCCCGTGATTTAATATATAAAGGGTACCACATTCTGAAACTCTATTACAAATTTCTGGTTTCTCCCCTTGGCTCATTTACAAGTGAGAATGTGTTATTCTGCATAGTGAATACCTGACCTTTTATTTCTACAAAATAATTTCCAGAAACAATGCCAAAGCATTTAGTGCCACTGACAGGGTGACACTGCAGCACTTTATATGCATATTTTATTGGGAAAAGTACTTAAAAAGCTGCAGGATTCCAATTAAACTTTATCACTTGACTATGCATGCCCACAATAACAAGATTATATATTAATGTGACTGTGACCTCAGCACATGTGGAGCTGGTCAGAGTTATACACACCATAGGCTCCAACACTTCCCCTAGCAGGAAACTCTGCTGGAGAGAGGATACTTCAAGCAAAGAAATTTCTGGAGTGTGATGGTAATGGAACATAAGTGTTTTATTGACAGGGATTGTACTCAGGTGTTGTGCTTAAATGTGTCGCTGTATTATTAGGACTTTTATTCTATGCTTACACTTAACATATCCCTTAGCATTTGCTTTGCTACTCCATGAATACATCTGTGATGATTATCTCACCTGTCTCTGGCTGCAACCCAGACAGTCATTAAATAACCATCACAAGATTGGTAGTAGTGTTCCTATTTTACGGACAACTGCAGGATTGTTTTGCACAGCATACGGAGATAGCCAGGAGCCTACAATAGGCTATATTTCTGATTGACTCTAAATGCATCCCACTGAACCAAAACTTGTGTTGCTTAAGGTTGCTCACTGCTCCACAGTCAGATTAAGCTTAATTTAGTCACCAAGAGATGCATGCAGATTCAAAATTCAAGAAGCCTGAAAGTGAAACCCTCATCTGCCTAGAGTGTTATTTTATTTCTCCAAAGTACTAATTTTTCTGAATGAGGAATACAGGTTGGTATCTAAGGATATCAAGAGCTATCAAATGGAATTTTAAACTCAAAATATTTCAGCATCTTTTGGAATAAAGACAGTGTTTTGTCCAGCAGAGGGAGACCAGAGTTTTAGAGAAATGTAATACAAACATTAAGCATAACACAGAAAAACAACCTTTCAGTGAAATGCATCAGATATAGATTGTAATTTGTAAGACATGCTATCCTATATTATATAGGCCATTAAATTTAGGCAAAATATGAAGTAATCAGACTTAAAACTATATCATAGTGCTTGATACTGATGTAGGATTTGTAGCCTTCATTCCACTTCAAGCCTGATCCTATGGAAATAATATAAGAAAACACAGCCAAGCAAAAATTGAATTAAATAATAAAATAAAATAAAATAAAATAAAATAAAATAAAATAAAATAAANCATTCTTCAGGCAATGAAGCCCCAGCATGAACAACAGATGTGCCACTTAAACAAAACTTCATTTAATTGTTCTAGATGAAAGGTCAAGATGTTTTAGTGCCTGAGACAGCACAGGGTAACACTTGAGCATCCTGCTATACCACCAGTAGTACAAGAATTAAATTTTCAATCTTCAATCTTCAGCTGTAAGTAAGTGCATGTTTCTTCTAGGGAAATAATGGCAAAAAAATCATAGTGTAAGTCAAATTGTGTTTTGCCCTAGTCTACCTTCTTTTTTTCATAAGAAGGTATAGGTCTAGAGGGAAGCTGCTGTAGCCATTACATATGAAGGCAGTGGGGTGTTCATTTTTTGAAGTGAAATGGACTTGCCAAAATGATAATCACTGGAATCCCCAAATCAGGGAACAAAGTGAAACAAAGAGACAGGAGAAGAAACGGATGAAATTAAATGCTAGGGGGGAAAAAAAAGAAGGGGAGAGAAAATTCTGAAACAAGGTGAAAATAATAAAATGACAGGGAATGATGGGAAGTTCTGAGAAATGGACCAACCTTGCCAAACTGATACTCATTGAAACCGCCAGATTTCACTTTCAGATTTCATGAAAGGAAATAAAATCACAAAGTCAGAGAACAAAGTGAAACAAACTGACTGAGGTAGACTTATAATGGAATGAAATTCAATGGAAAGAAATAAAAGCAAATTCTGAAATGAAGTGATTGTAATCAAATGTAATGAGATTACATTAAGTGCTCCCCTTTGCATGCCTTTTGTAGTTGCAATGTTCCTGGAGGTCTGGGCTTTGTGGTTTTCTCAAGCCTAACCTTAAGCATAAGTTTTGGTCCACACAGGTTTAAGTTTAAGCCTGAGAACATGACCAGCTTCTACCTCATCTCTGTTGAGCAATGCTGCCTGCATTAGCATTGCCCACACCGAGCTATCTAGTGGAGTCTGGCAAGTGGAGTCTGCAGCTAACTGAATCATGTATCGACATGCGAATTAATGTTTTTAAGTACATCCCGTGATTTAATATATAAAGGGTACCACATTCTGAAACTCTATTACAAATTTCTGGTTTCTCCCCTTGGCTCATTTACAAGTGAGAATGTGTTATTCTGCATAGTGAATACCTGACCTTTTATTTCTACAAAATAATTTCCAGAAACAATGCCAAAGCATTTAGTGCCACTGACAGGGTGACACTGCAGCACTTTATATGCATATTTTATTGGGAAAAGTACTTAAAAAGCTGCAGGATTCCAATTAAACTTTATCACTTGACTATGCATGCCCACAATAACAAGATTATATATTAATGTGACTGTGACCTCAGCACATGTGGAGCTGGTCAGAGTTATACACACCATAGGCTCCAACACTTCCCCTAGCAGGAAACTCTGCTGGAGAGAGGATACTTCAAGCAAAGAAATTTCTGGAGTGTGATGGTAATGGAACATAAGTGTTTTATTGACAGGGATTGTACTCAGGTGTTGTGCTTAAATGTGTCGCTGTATTATTAGGACTTTTATTCTATGCTTACACTTAACATATCCCTTAGCATTTGCTTTGCTACTCCATGAATACATCTGTGATGATTATCTCACCTGTCTCTGGCTGCAACCCAGACAGTCATTAAATAACCATCACAAGATTGGTAGTAGTGTTCCTATTTTACGGACAACTGCAGGATTGTTTTGCACAGCATACGGAGATAGCCAGGAGCCTACAATAGGCTGTATTTCTGATTGACTCTAAATGCATCCCACTGAACCAAAACTTGTGTTGCTTAAGGTTGCTCACTGCTCCACAGTCAGATTAAGCTTAATTTAGTCACCAAGAGATGCATGCAGATTCAAAATTCAAGAAGCCTGAAAGTGAAACCCTCATCTGCCTAGAGTGTTATTTTATTTCTCCAAAGTACTAATTTTTCTGAATGAGGAATACAGGTTGGTATCTAAGGATATCAAGAGCTATCAAATGGAATTTTAAACTCAAAATATTTCAGCATCTTTTGGAATAAAGACAGTGTTTTGTCCAGCAGAGGGAGACCAGAGTTTTAGAGAAATGTAATACAAACATTAAGCATAACACAGAAAAACAACCTTTCAGTGAAATGCATCAGATATAGATTGTAATTTGTAAGACATGCTATCCTATATTATATAGGCCATTAAATTTAGGCAAAATATGAAGTAATCAGACTTAAAACTATATCATAGTGCTTGATACTGATGTAGGATTTGTAGCCTTCATTCCACTTCAAGCCTGATCCTATGGAAATAATATAAGAAAACACAGCCAAGCAAAAATTGAATTAAATAATAAAATAAAATAAAATAAAATAAAATAAAATAAAATAAAATAAACACAATATGTTTTACATAAGGAAACACCTGCCACCAGTTTGCACTCAGGAAAAGGTCAGTGGAAACCTGCAGGAAGCTCTCTGTAGAGAGTGCCTGGTCTTTTTTTTAGAGTGGCCCCCATAAGTCATGATTCCAGATAAGACACCCAGTCCTTGGACCAGCCAGTTCAACTCTCATCTCCCTGTTTAACAACCCAAGAAATTCACCACTCATTGCCTACTTCAAAAGCAGTTTTAAAGCTACAGTGTTTTTTGACATCACTGCAGCCTATTGGCACAGTGCATTGTTCAAAGGCTACTCTGACTCACAGCTGCAATAAAAAAGAGCCACTCAATAAGTTCTTGGGTTTTCTTTGTCATACACACAGCTGATATGCTTTGGGGATTACTGCATTATCAGGATGGTTGTGTAACTGAAAGGGTGTTGGATAACATTACAAACCAGTAAAGGAACTGCCATGCATGAGAAGAATAAGCAGAACCAGCACAGCCTTAGGACAAGCTTAACACAGAGCAGGAAATGGCAAATCCTCCCATGAGAGATCTGGAAAGGAGAGAGAAAAATATTGTACCTTACCCACATATTATCTGCTTGTTCTGTTTTATTTATTCATTCCGGTGTTGTTAGCCTCATCTTATTCTGGTGTAAGAGCCAGAATAAGATCAAAAGGTTGACCAAAGAAATATTCCATTACATATGATGTCTGCTCAGCAATAAAAGCAATGAGAAAGGAGGAGGAAGAGAGGGCATTCCTACTTTACAGTGCTTGCCTTTCAGAGCAACCAGTATGTGTGCTGAAGCCCTGCTTCCCAGGAAGTGCCAGACAACACCTGCTCATGGGAAGTAGAGAATAAAATCTTTTGATTTTCACTTACACGACCTTTGCTTTTGCTTTGGTAAACTGCATTTTCTCAACACACAAGGTATTTTCCCCCTTACTTTCTCTCCCACTGTCCTGCTGAGTAGGGGAGTGATAGAGCAACTAGATGGGTAGCTGGTATCCAGACAAAGTCAACTCATGACAGTCATTTTTGGCACCCAGCATGGGGCTCAAGATAACAGCAGCTTTGTATTATGTGTGCTGTAGCTATAGCAGGTATTAAGTGGCAAGGTGTACAGGTCACAGCTAGTTGGCTGCACTGCTTCTCTCTTTGTTTTGCTTATCTTGGGAACATGTTAATACAAATAATATCTCTGTGTTTTGCCCTGGAATTGCTGGCTTTGCTGTCCTGTATCTGTCTTGTGCAGAAGATGAGGGAATACATCTCTCTCTCCTATCTGGGACTGATGGGGGTGGTTTATTAGTCAGGCTCCCAAGGTCCTTGTTCACCCTCACATGAGTTTTCATACTAATAATCAATAGTTAGCATATTGTGGAGCTTGTGGAATCTCTTATCATCCTGGTATCAGAGAAGACAAACTGTGGATGAGGTAAAACTGTAATGTGACCTAAAGTGGCCAGTCCCTGGATGGCAGGGTGTGTGGAAGGATTTGGGCAGATTCCCAGGATAGTTGTCATCTCCCATAAACTGGCACTTTACACAAGAACAGACACATGATCTAAGCAAACTGAAAATCAGTAGCCTCCAGCACTGTACTGGAGCCTGGTGTGTGTCCATTGAGCCGCAGTTCAGCTCTGTCAGAGGACTGTAGACAAGGTAGGGACACAAAAATCAGGTTCATGACTATCTTAGGAACGCAGAGCAGCCCTGCCGATAAGGGCTTGGGGGTGCTGGTGGATGAGAGGCTGGACATGAGGCAGCAATGTGCCCTTGCAGCCCAGAAAGCCAGCTGTGTCCTGGGCTGCATCCAAAGGAGGGTGGGCAGCGGGTTCAGGGAGGTGATTCTGCCCCTCCACTTCATACTGGTGAGACCCCACCTGCAGTGCTGCATCCAGCTCTGGGGCTCCAGCACAGGAACGACATCAACCTGATGGACCGAGTCCAGAGGAGACCACCAAGATAATTAGAGGTACAGTGCACCTCCCCAAAAGGAAAGGCTGAGGGCATTGAAATTGCTCTGCCTGGAGAAGAGAAGGCTTCAGGGTGACCTAATTGTGGCCTTGCAGTCCCTGAAGGGAATCTACAAGAAAGATGGAGAGAGACTTTTGACAAGGGTATGTAGTGACCGGACAAGGGGGAATGGCGTCAAATTTAAAGAGATTAAACTTAAATTAGTTGTTAAGAAGAAATTCTTTACTGTGAGGGTAGTGAGACAGTGGAAAAGATTGCACAGAGAAGTTGTGGATGCTTCATCCACAAGATGGAGGCAATTTTCCCCATAGCAGCCCTCATACTGCTGGTAAGTATAAGTGCCACAGACTTACATAGAGCAACCATCTGTGGGCTGAAACCCTGCTTTCTGGGAGGTGGCTGGATCACCTGCTGATGGAAAGTAGAGAATAAAATTTTGGGGGATTTTTTCCTTTACTCGCACATGACCTTTGCAATTTAGAATAAATATTATGAAGAAAATTGATTATTCCAAGACTGTTCACAATGATACAGACAAATAAAAATAACCTTGATGGAGCTATTGATTGATATTTTATGTTTTTGCCTGTAAAGAATCACACTTTAGATGAGAATTCCAAGAATTTTTATTTCACAGGATTAGAAGGGATTTCAAAAACAATGGTAGAAAAACTGTTCAGCTGTTGGCTGCTGCTGCACTTCCTCCTTTACTCTCCTCACACTGATAGGAAGAATGGAATCTCCACCCACACAAGTTTTCACCCTACTTGTGTCTGAAGATTTAAGTTCCTGCATAGTTATCAATACAGCCAAGGACTGAAGACATTCAAGCAGGAAAAATTCTCTGGAAATTTTCTTTTTCCTTTTTTTTTTATATTTCTTGAGTCACTGCCAGCCACCAATTCAACATCTCACTCTGCTCAACTGAATCTGTGTGAAATTGCTGTGAGTAAACAAGAAAACTAAAGAAAATATTCTGGCAATGTTTGCTGTTGGGATCAAAATGTCTTTTTTCCTGGCTGATATTTTTAATTGAGATTATTTCTATAGCCTTCCCTTAAGCAGACCTTTCCTCTTACCAGACTCTGGAGCTCTGAAAGTTATGCCTAAGATGCCTCCTTGGCAGAAATCAATGACTAGATATTGTAAAACACATTGATTTACATAATCAAAGTCTAACAACATTTAGTTAATGATCTATCTAGTTCAGGTTATTTATATGCAACTAATTTCAAAACATATCAAAGAGTTCCAAGAGTGAAAAGATCCAGGAACGAAACACAGAAAAGGTTGGCAAAAATTTTTGTGAGTATAAGGCAGAGTGTGTTAGCAGGCATTTCTGTTTATCTTCTTCACAGAGGAAGGGTTGGTTCCTGTGTGCTGATTTAATTGCCAGTTGTTTTTCTCTGCCTTCTTTTGAATCATACCTCTGATTACTTTTTCTTACCTTTAGAAGGCCTCATACCGACTGTCAGAATTTCACATAAATATATTTGATATAGAAATAATGGATTTTTTCTCCTTTTGTATGTGGGTAAACAGTGATTTTTTAGAGACACTGAGAACTACTACCAGGATTACATAAAGCATTTCTGAAAATGAGATCCAGCTTTAAGTAGTCCATATATGGATCCAGATAGGCCAAATCAGGGCCAAAGAAATCAGAGGACATGGAATTTTGTCAGTAAGAGAGATCTCAAGGTGAGTAAATTCAGGGTTTTTTTCAGAGCAGCCATGTTAATCCCAAGCCTTTCTTCATGCAGTGCTCATTGGCCATGGATAAAATGAAAGATTTGAGTCTGAAAGAGACAATGATTCAACCTGGGTTCCTTGAAGTGGAAGGTATTATTGTCACAGAAGCAATGGGCAGTATTATGGACCAAATTCGGAATTTCAAAGCCAGACCTGATGATGTGCTCATCTCAACCTATGCAAAAGCAGGTTGGTGTGGGTAAGAAATAGAACAGAAAAGTTTAGGATAGTGCTTATTATTGGGATTGAAATCAATGTTTTTCTGTTGTGACTGATACTTGTTTAACTCCAAACCAGACATATTTTAAAGACATGAAGATGTGTCAGCTGTGATTAGTAACTTCTGACTTCTTTGGGAGATGCAAAAACATCTGTAACTGAAGTACAAATGGCCACAGTCTAATGACTTCTAATTGTTTACTTTAACTGAGATTATATACATTTATAATAATGGTGACAATAGAAGTTTTCCACCAATATATAGTGATCAAACAATGCCTAGAAAGAAGTGACCATTACTAAGAAATAATAGAAACTGATTGTATGACTATGGAACATATCATGTATTGGGAGAATGATTTGATGTGTAAACTAGTATTGATTTCTGAAAAATTATTAATTTTTTAAAATAACCTAATTCATTTAATAATTTTGGCCAATAGAATGAAATTCAACCATTAGTATTAGCTATCTGGCATTTTTCTCAGTGACTGGACAATATTTCTCCTCTTCATCAGACCCTTTATACTTACTACACAAGAAAACAATGAATAACAAGCATCAATATAATTCTGCATGAATAAAAGCATGTACAGTTTAGGAGATTCAGGAACAGATATGGGATCATCATAAAAAATAATTACTTGAATTAGCAACAATTTTTAAGGGGTTTTATTTTTCTTGTCAGTAGGGGAAAAACATTTTTTTCCAAAACACCCCACTATTAGTTTTGTAAAACTTGAAAGCTTTTAATTTACTGTCTGTATACTGAAAACAAAACCACATTATTTTATCCAGCTGGAATTAAAGCCTTCTAGCCACTGAACTGAAAATAAATAAAGTTAGGATTCCATTTGACATTATGTCATATCTGTCTGAGATGCGTAGACATCAAGCATCTTAAGAAGGGTAGAATTTCCTGCCCAAATTGCTTTCTAAGTTATCCCTTAACCTGTTCTCTAGCTGACCTGCAACAGTACCTCATAGGAGAAGTGGCTAACGACAGCTATAAAAGAAAAGAGACATATGAGGTACACTATACTGTAACTCTTACAAAATGTTGCAGTCACTCAGGCAGATGAAATGTACGCACCTTCATTAACATGTTTCAAATGGAAACCTTGCAAATACTGCCACCCTTTTTATATTTTGAAACTGTATGAAAGTTTTACTCACTTGAAGTTCAGGTATTGCATTTTTTCACTCAAATTCAGTATGAAAACAAAATTTAAATACCTGAAATTTTGTGAGGGATGAAAAGTGAAAAGAGGGAGTTTCATTCCTCTCTGCAAATAATATCATTTCCAAACAGTAGTGAGTTCACCCCAGTGTTGTTTTCAGTACTGGTGTGGGAGCTATTTCTTTAAGCAAGAAGAAGCCTGTCTGAAATGGAATTCTTGAAACTGTGCTTTGGAAATTACCTTTGTATGCCTAATTAGGCATTTTATCTCTATTATACTCTCTTTCCATTTTGTCTATTATTTTCTGTGCTATTCTTTCCTTCTTTAGCAGAGCCCATCCTTCTGGCTTTCAGTTCCTAATAGAAGGAACTGTTGACTATCCTGGAGGCAAACATCTAAATTCTTGACACTTTCAGGTACCACATGGACACAGGAGATAGTGGATATGGTTCAACAAAATGGAGATGTTGAGAAGTGTAAACGTGAGACTACTTACAAACGCCACCCCTTCCTTGAGTGGTTTATCCCAGAGCCTCCATCTGCACGTTACTCAGGTGAATATTATTTATATTTTAGATAAAATGAAACAAAACAAGCACCTGGTGCTGATGCCACAAGTTTCCTGGAAAAGGCCCCACTTGATTTGTTCTTGAACTATGCATCATTTTGGGTATTAAGGACCAGTTAAGTCACTTAAACATCTAGTGCTACTCAAGATGCTGCAAGGCTGGGAGATGTGATAGCTTCAGGTGCTACAGAAGATCTTGCTGTTTTGGAGTGGTGTGTGACAGCTGTTTGTGATACTCCACAGCACCTAAACCAGCAGCAGATATGTATAAAATAGCAACATGGGGGCAATTGAATGCCATTCTGTGATTACAGGCTGCATGGAAGAGAAATCTATGTTATGGAGGTATTTCCAAAAGGTGGATAATGTTTTCAGTGATTTTACTGTTGTTTGAAGTAACTGCTTTTCAGTTCTAGGATCTACTCATCTAAACAAACGATGGGGTATTCAGGCAACCAGGAGGCTTCAGTGTTTTGCAGTTTCCTACAGGAGTCTCCCCGAGCAAGGGCCCCATTTCCACACAAATCTTTAAGTCAGACTCTCACATTTGAAGCTAAAAAGCTTCACTAGCTCTGCAGAAGTGCTACTTTTCCTCTTCTAAGCTAGACTATCTTGGCTTAGAGAGAGGGACAAAAAAAACCAACCTATAGATGACAGAGGATGATAGAAGATGACAGGGAAAAAAAACCAGGGAGGTCATGACAGATGTTTACAAAAGAGAGAGAAGGAGATAACACATCTCCAAATATCACCAGCTATTCCCGAGTAGTCCCATATATCCATAGCCACTGAAAATCCACTGTCTGTCATTCTCCTATTTTCTCTTTATGTGCGATCCATAAAGTCTAATCAGCCAGTCATATTATTGCATCCTAGAAAGAAACAAAAATGTCTTACCTTTAAGGTGGAAGGAGACCATTAAATATTGCAAAGGAAAAACTTTGGTTGGATAAATATAAATTAGTATTAATCGTTATCCCTTGGAGAGCTGGAGTTACGTGTGGGCCCCAGAAAGTGAGAAGAAGATATAAATCAGTGTTTCCCCTTTTCTACTCGAATACTTAGGTAAAATTTTCTCTAGAAATATTGAAGATGTTTATATAATGTTGTCCATGTTACACTGCTATATAAATGCTTTGGAGATGAATGACTTATGCAAGGTGAAGCACTGAAAAGTCACAGTCACAATCACATGTGTGAGCATAGCAAAGAAGTGCTAGTGCAATTTAGAGAACAACTCACATCTCATCATTAAACATGCCATAGGTCTGGAGTTAGCTGAAGCCATGCCATCTCCACGAACAATCAAAACTCATCTGCCTGTGCATCTCATGCCTCCATCCTTCTGGGAACAAAACTGCAAGGTAAGGCTGAAGAGGTCTACTCTACTCCATGGGCAAAGAAAGTGACATAAATGAGGCCAGAGTATGTTTTCCAGAATCCCTGTGAAATTAAAAAATCTCCGAAATATTTTCCTTTAACGTGCAAAGTCTGTGAGAACCTAAAGTCATGACCAAGTTACCTGAGCTGTATTTTAGAAAATGGCAGCTTCAAAGCAAAATCTCTTAAACTTCTATCAGCATGGTCCAAGAGAAAACTCCAGGGGATGCTCAATGTCTATATAAACATGTGCAAGTTAAGTTCTTTCTCTCTCTCTCTTTTCATATCAATAAAGATAATCTATGTGGCAAGAAATGCAAAAGACAACCTGGTGTCATACTACCATTTCCACAGAATGAATAAAGCATTGCCTGATTCAGGAACCTGGGAGGAGTTTCTGGAGAAATTCATGACTGGAAAAGGTGATTAACTGCAATCAGTTGTATAAGAGATTTTGATAATTTTAAGAATGCATGGCATTGATTTATTTATTTCAGTCATGGTTTGAAATCCAGTGCTGACACTGTGGAAGGATAGCTGCTGAAGGTGTTTCAGTCATAATTTTTCTTCATTCACAGGTTTTTATTATTACCTAAAGGATTAAATCTATCTTTATGCTCCCATTTTGAGGACAAAAAGAACCACCACTACTCTTTATTCTGTTATCATTCAGAAACATATATGGCAATTTTCAGGCTTTATCTCCTCTCTGAGTTTAAAGCAAGCCAGCTGAAAAGGAACAATGGTTTAATTTGTTTTACTCTAACCTGATAAAATTAGAAATTTAAATAAGAAATTGAGGGTTAATTTTTCTAGAAATGTCCGGTGTGAATTTGAGATAAGGGAGTCTTTGTACCTAAATTAATGTATCTAAAAATCAGGCATCTAAACAAAGGCAATTATTTAACTAAGGGCTGGTAACCCCAGAAGCTGACTCTTCCCTTTCAAAAAAGAGATGCTGATATCCCAGGATATCCAAGAAAGAAAACCTGTTCAGGTGGGTGGAAGTTTACAGTTTAGGTCATTAAAATTTTTGCTACCATGTAGGCCTAGAAATACCACTGTCTGGACCAGCATGAGAGTCTCTTGTCGTAAGGAGACCTTCTGTTTTGTGTTTGACAAGTTCAGCTTGGGAGCCATCTATCCCAGTGAAGACATCTAGAACATAGCTACTTCTATCTTAGATAATCCTTTGGACACTTGCTGGAGAGAAGCAGGCACTTCTGATAGCATACCAAACATTTAAATCAGATAGAATCACAGAATAATGGAAGCTGGAATGCACTTTTGGTGTCCATATGGTCCCAACTCCTGTCCTGCTCAAAGCAGGGCCAATTAAGATGAGTCTTGTCCAGCTGATGAAATGAATACAGGAAGTGTGTGTTTCCATTGACTATAATGCATCTGCATTCGTTGCCCTCTAAAGTTACATATGAATCCTGCTCTGAGCATCCACACACCTGAGGGATTAAAAGCAAAACTGCTGTAGTAAGCACAGAGGACACAGCAGTGCTTATTATCATGGTCACAGTGATTCAACACCAACTTGGAAATTCCCAGGTGCTGGTTAAGAGGGAAACATGAGTGGCACATGTGTTAAAGACAGTTGGGGAATTTACAGCTGCTGCTGATGTTACTTCTTTTTCAGTGTTCTGGGGCTCCTGGTATGACCATGTAAAAGGATGGTGGAAGGCAAAAGACAAGCACCGTATTCTCTATCTCTTCTATGAAGATATGAAGGAGGTAAAAGGCTGAACATATGTTGGTAGAGCTGTGAAATTGGATAGTCTAGTAGATACTAAGTACAAGCAACAATTTTGTGTTATAATGCTAGCTGTATCAGTAAACCTTACAATAACCTGATATTCTCTGTCTGAGAATTGGAGCTCTAACTCTATGTTTGATTTCTTTGCTTTTCCCAGCTCTGTATCTTATCCCATGTTATTGTCTCTGCAGAACCCAAAACGTGAAATTCAGAAGATTGCAAAGTTCCTGGAGAAGGATCTGAGTCCAGAGGTTCTAGACAAAATAGTCCATCATACCTCATTTGAGGTAATGAAGGAAAATCCCATGGCAAACTACACCAAAGACTTTCTAGGACTAATGGATCACTCCATCTCCCCATTCATGAGAAAAGGTACTGAGGTTTGTCACTGACATCAACTCTGTCTGGTAGTCATTCTGTTTTGAAATATGCATTGAAGTACAAATATCTAATAAGTAGTGAATAATGGGCTTCAGAAAATACTGGTAAATTAATCTTTTCCCTTTTTTTGGTTTGCTGTTCCTTAGGGACTGTTGCAGACTGGAAGAATCATTTCACTGTGGCACAGAATGAGAAATTCGATGAAGATTATCAGAAGAAAATGTCTGATACTTCTCTTGTTTTTCGCACAGAATTGTAATTACTTGCAATGGAAATTAATGATCTTCAGCCTTTTCCATGTTATATATTTTGCTTTTCCTTCACAAAATGCCAGTGTCCCTAAGATTCCAAGAACTCTCTTTCACACACCACTGATTTTTCATTATTGTGAGAGTGCCCAAATTATGCCAAAGTTTAAGTATTCCTGAATAAAATAATTCCACTGGATACTTCTCAGTCACTCCTACCACAGAACTTTCAGCATTAATAAAAATTCAGACATGCTGTGAGTCCTTGTAAAACTGCAGTTGAATATTTTCAAATCGAACTCAAACAGAAACTAGGAACCAATAGGAAAAAAGGTGTTAAAAGAGTGTAACAGGTTGCACAAACATTTATCAATAAGTAACAATAAACAAATTTAAAGGCAGTCAAGTATAAAGAGTGAAAGAGAAGTACACAAAGCAGAATAAATTTCATTTTCTCTCATTTTAAGTTGGACATAATAAATGCTGTTGAGATGAAAGCAAAATTTCCAAAAACACCAAACATCCATTACCTCCTTTGATAAAACTTGCTAAAGGGCTACATAGAAGCACTTATCTACAGTCTAGCTGTGGATAGTAGTCCTTATTGCATCTCACATTTGCCTTCTGAACTGGATATCATAGCGTTCTGTTAAGTTGGCATTTGGAGAATTCTGAAAGATGTTATGAACCAGGTGGAGAGTCAGTGCTGCAAATGCCATCTCCTTCTTCACTGTTGTAAAAGTGTTCATCAGATGCCTCACATTATTGCCTTCTCCTTTACTTCACTCTTAACCAAATATATAAACGTCTTGTTGAGAGCTCTTAGTAGCAATAGGGCCGGGTAGATATTGGAAAACAAAAACTAGTTCTGCTTTAGCACTAGTGCCATTACTACAGGTATGCTTTGAGCTTGAGCAAAATTAACTAAAGCAATTCATAACCCATTTAGGCAACTGTTACCAATCCACTTTTGGATTTAAAGTGCCATCATTGAGCTTGGCACACAAAAAAGGCCACAAAGAGTTCCTGCTTAACTGAATTTGCACTCTGAATGTCAGAGGAAACAGAATGTAGATTACAGCAGCTAAAGGAAAATACTGTCTTGGTCTCATTAATCTAGTTTATTCTAGTTTAAGAAAAAAAAATAAAATGCTTGCTGGGCATATTTTCCTCTTTGGCCCGGGGAGAGTTAAAAGTGAGTTAAAAAGCTGTAGCAACATGAGCAGCTGTCAAATGCAAAGTTCATTTTAGTCTACCTATTTAATCCACATATCTAAAATGAATGCAGCCATAAAGGGCATCAATACCTTGTATCAATTTGAAAACAAAGAAAAAGCTGCCTGTTAAATGCAGGAGATATATTGTCCTGGCCTGCTGAGTTTCCCCCCAAAATGCAGGAATCATTGAAACCAGAAACACATATTTACTACAATAATGCTTTATTTTTTTTTAAGATTTCAGGTCAACAGATTCCTGCCTACAAACAAAGGATGTCTCAGTAAAATGACCACCTAAGAAAAAAATTATCTGTCACAGGCACTGCTGTTCATCACAGCAAGGCTAAATACCAGCTTGAGGAGCTTTCTGCTCCTTGTTTGCTTTTTGTTTATGATTAACTTGGTTTACAGTCTAACTATTGCTAGTATGAGAAACAGGCGTTGCCTGCTCTCTTAGATATTTCCATTCTCTTGGGTTGCTCTATGAAACCACATGAGTCAGCACAGATTGTCAATCTAATCCTCATTCAGTGCCACAAGAGATATCAGTAAATGGAAAACACGCTTAACTCAGTAGCTTGGTGACATTTTATGAGCAGTGTTGTACAAAAGGTCACACAGGTGACCTGTTTGCTTCTCCCTTGAAATCTCTGAACTATCAGAAGTGCGAAATGCTGACAGTGGCTGAAGCCGCATTTGAAAAGGGAGTTGCATAGCAACTGCAAGGATAGAGGCACCATATAATAAGGGACTCGTACCACATTGGGAAAGTCACCTTTGCTCTCACTTCCTTAGGTAACTTTTCACCCGGCTGCAATTCAGCTGCTATGAACAACAGATAAAAGTACCATAGGGCAGACTGCAATCCTAGAATAAAAAAGTGGGAAAACAAACATTTGTATGGCCACACAAAAACTGGCTTTTCTTATGCTATTGATATTATCGTTATATATATTCAAAGACATAAATGTTAACTTTTTTGACAAAATATAGCTGGCAGGAGGATAGAAAAGTGGGGAGTTTGTGCTTTTTATGCCTTCTCAAGCCTCCATATCTGAAAGATTAACTTATGGATTCAGTAATGATTTGCAAAATGTTCATAATTGTACCAGTGTAAAACTACAGGGAATAGTTTATTGTTACAAGTGAAAATTATTTGATCTGTAGTTTTGAAGATAATTTAGGGAAAAGGTTAATGGACTGTATGCATCCTCTGATGGACCCAGATTCTACCATGGTTTGGTGTCTATTTTGACTGTATGTCAACAGTGATGTGCATATGCTTCTGGGCATATGACTGCAGGGTGCCCTCATCTATAGTCCCCTGTAACTTCCATATCTTTAGGTCTGCCTGTTGTTATGTACACAACAGCTTTAAATTATGGGCTTGCATATGGAGATTGTCTACTAATATCAACAAAACTTGGTATTTATATACATAAGATACTGTAAATCAATGAGCACCTGCAAAAAGAGATTGTATGTGTTCAGCCAAATTATTTCAAATCATTTAAACTATTTATCACACTTCTGATGCAAATGCATGACTCTGTTTACTGTGGAGATAAAACTGTACAGAACTATATTAGAAATAAGTCCTGAATATACATCCATGTTTTATTTTCATCCAGTTACCTAGATGCACGATTTTACCAACTTTCTCAGATGCAACATCTTCAATGTCAGTTTAAAAGGAACTTGTGTCAGTTTAGCTAATGCAATTCCACAGGAACTTCTTCAATGTCACTTGTTCCTTCTTTTGTTAGAGAGTGTACCTGCTGAGTTTTGATAGTGGAGAAACTTTGTTATTCACATCTAAAAAATGTTTCAAGATCAGTGTTGATTAACACAGGTTAACTGTTCACGTGATTGTTTTGCAGCTCTGCATTAACAACTACCAAAACAAATCCTCCCACGGGAACGAGCGAAGATTCCTGCTTCGACACAGTCTGTTTAAAGGATACTGCTGTATTAATCCGAGAGTACTCATAATCCCCCTTGAGCTCGGCTGTCCATAGCAATTAGGGGAGACATTTTACTTTCACATAGAATGCAACCATTTGCAAAATAGAATGAAAGAAGAACAGAGCTTAAAAAAAATTAAAGAAAGAAATGGAGAAGGGAGCTGATCTATCTTCCTGGCTAGCATTCAAAGACAGAGGGACACTGCTTTCCATTCCACTAATCTAACTGTAGATGATCTGTAGAACTGTAGAACTGTAGATGCTCCATGCTTGCACTGAAAGTCTCTGATTCTGCAGTTAGGAAAACAGGCCATGCACAGGAAGAAGTTTCTATTTAACTTGTCCCATCCATATAGGATATGGATATTGCACCATATAATATATACTTTGCAAGTCTTCTATAATTATTTACATCAACATGTTCACAAAGAGTCTTATCTTTACAACAAGGTTAATTATTAATTCTGGCATTTTTCAGAAGTCCATTAACATATTTTAAGCCTGAACTGAAGCTTTCATTTTCCCCACATTCTCAATGAATGATGCAATACCTGTCTCAATGTAGGCTGTAGGTGAGCCTGCAGGCACATTGAGAGTGAAAGTTAAGCCCTTCATACTTCTAAGATGCAATCAAACTGTGCTGCCAGACTGAAAGCAATGGGCTTAGGCTGAATAACAAGGCTCTGCCTGCCCTCCAGACCAAGCACTGTGCAGGTAGATCAGGAAAGTTGTCATTTAACAGCGTCCCGTGGTTAATGTCAAAGAGGCAAATTACTCAAGGATTATTTTTCAGAAGGGCTTTGCCATATCCTGCTGCAAGGGCAGTTGGTATCTATCAGCAGTGTGAGCTCAGACTGCCTTTGGGACTGTGTGAAGGCTCACAGCAGAATTACAGCCATCTACATGACTGTGGAGACGGAGGCATCATGTCAAAACAAGCTACCCTGGGTCCTGCGCTGGTACAGGCAGTATAGGTATAGGTAGAATCTCAGGTCAGACACCGAAAAATTAAGGTAACTAATTTTTTTTTATTTGTTGAAATTGGGCCTCTTGATTCACAGTAATTTGTTATTGTACCAATAACACTCACCCATCTACATTTGCTACTATCTCTGTGTGCAATTAAAGGTCCTTCATGTTCTGTTAACAATGGAACAGTCTTTTTTAGCCAGGCCCCACCCCAGGTGTGAAAAAAAAGGCTCCTTGTGCCAGTTTTACACTAATCTACCAACAGGTTTGTTGGCCTTTGCTGGTGAGAACACCAAACTACTCACCTGTTTCCTATTGTAGTTTAAGACCAGAATTACGGACTATATATACAGTCTATCTTTTTAACACCTAACAAAATCCCTCACACACAAAATGGTACTGAGATAAATAATTTTTTTCACTGTGTCATTCCACTCTTGTAGGAACCTACTGAACCTCAACCCAACCCAACAAAATGGCCATAGTCAGCCAAATAATTTGCAGCTCATTTGCATGGGACAGGGAGGGTACTTTCGGTTTCCAAACAGAGAAGAATAGTTAACATTCTGTAAATTCATGTGATGTTTTCTTTTATATTACCCTGGCATGTAAAAAAGCCATAGAAGTAGCTCAAAGCAAGAACTCTGACTGGCCCAACACAGGTCACGACTAAGAGTCTGCAATCTTCAGAACCTGTTGCAAAGGCAGATTCTACAGTGGCAAGTATTTAAAGCATCAGCTCCTCTATGCTGAAAATACATTCCTCAGTAGCAAAATTACAGTAATTTTCTCATTCTGTGCTCTTCAGAAAATTCTTGCAGGTCTAATAATTTCAATCATAGTGAACAAGTATTTGTATCCTGCCTTGATGTAAGGGCTAATTACAGCCCTCTGTGACTTGGCTTCTCAACAAAAGCAGGACTGAAAGTTTGTTATGCTCTGCCCTAACACATCTCATAAATCTCTTGGCAACCTTGTTTTACATAGATAACACTACTTTAAAAGATGAATTAATTATCTTTTACAAAGATAATAAAATCATGGGATATATGGATATGTAAATTATTCTTGTTTTTCTCATTTATCTTGTCTCAGATTAGCTTCACTCATTATTATGTATCAGCTTACTGTCTCCTTCTAGATAGGTAAGACACTATTCATAAATTGTTTAAGAAAACTGTATCAGATTATTGCAGGTACAAATGAACAATTTTCCCTACAAAATTCAGAGCAACTTGCACTTTATTGCAACAAACTGAAACAATAAACAGTCAAAATCCTCAATCTTTTTTTCTTTTAGTTATTCTAAAAGAAAAATTAAAAATTTTAAATTTAAAAATTCTACCATTCCCTAACCAGGATCCTTTGCAATTGCTGTTGCAATTCAGGACCAAAATGAAAGACAATATCAAATGTACAGTATACCTAAATTCTGTTGCACAAAATGGAGGAGGGTGGGAAGGGAGATTTAGCCTCTGTCAAATATCTGTCTGGGAGGAACATGGAGCTCAGGGAGGGGGGACTGAGTGGTCCCTAGCCCGTATCAGCTTCAGAAGGCCTGCAATGAATAAGCTAGTAGGTCATTGTCTTCAGTACAAACACCTTTGAAAACTCTTGTGTCGGCCTTGGACAAGCTCCAACATCAATTCCCTCAGAGGCTAAACCATGAGATGACCCCAGAGTTGGTTCATAATACATATTTTCTGAAGATAGGCAGAAGGAACAAATTTGCATGAAGCATTGTTTTCTCTTCTGTTTTCCAAAAGAGTTTAGTTTCCTACAGTGTTCTTCCCAAATGTCGAAATTCAGTTGGAGGCTGACCTCAAAGCACAGAGCCTTGCAATACAGCACAGTTTGGGGTGAAAAGCTTTTGCTACAGAATGGTTTTGGAAGGACTGTATCGAGAAAGGCTCTTCTTGAAACTGTGTGAAATCCCCGTATTAGATCTCAGCAGCACAGGTGTAGGTAACCAGTTCAGAGCATCCCAAGGTGAAAGAGGAAAGACAATATTAATCTGTTTAATATGCTCTGAGGCTTCTAAAATGTGTAATAATAGAAGTAATGAAGAAACACCTTCATGCTGCTTGGTTAAGGACATCTGTTCCTTGCCAGCAACCCCTGTGAGCATGGAACCATATGCTCCTGCTACAGTTGTGTACATGCATAAATAAAAATATATTAATATATATAATGAACAGTGAATGCATTGGAGCTGAAGAAAAGAAAATAAACATTTTGTTAGATATATGTGAAGAACATTCCATTTGCCACTCGAATTTTACAAGAAAAATGACAGTAAGCAGGCTTGGAAAAATATAAATTATTCTTCTGAGACCAGTATTTTGACTAACATAGCTCTCTTTTTTTATTAAAATACGTATTCTCTCCTGACATTATAATTAATTTGGTGACATTCAGTATTTAGCCAGTGAACCATAAATACAATAATATGCTTAAATTGTTTTTCCCAGGCAACTTCTCATTAAAAATCAATTACTTATCATGAAATTTGAAAAATTATTGAGGCACTACCGAAGTGCATGCTTGGTTACAATGAAAAATGTGTGCCCTTTAAAGTAGGCACTGCTCCCCTCAAACAGGCATAAAAACATCTCTTAACACATAACTACGAGCTGTAACACCGAGGTTCTGCTATTTGCGCTGGTAGTTCTCCATGTCCACTTTTAAATTTACAGAACTACAGAACAGCTAAGGTTGGAAGGGACCTCTGGAGATCGTCTTGTCCAACCCCCCTGCCAAGGCAGGGTCAGCAAGAGCAGGTGACACAGGAACACGTCCAGGTGGGTTCTGAATGTCTCCAGAGGGAGACTCCGTGCCCGCCCTGGGCAGCCTGTTCCAGTGCTCTGCCACCCTCAACGTAATGAAGTTCTTCTTCATGTTGCGGTGAAACTGCTAGTGGTTTTGTTCATGGCCATTGCTCCTCGTCCTGTCGCTGGGGACTGCTGAAAAGTCTGGCACCATACGCTCGGCAGCGACCGCATTTGCTAAATAACCACTGTGTGTTTCCATCAAGGTATTAAGAACAAGATAATAAACCGTTAAGTTTCTGCCTGAGCACTTCACTCTTCACCTCATGCTCTCCTTATGGTGACAGCGAGAGACACGCGCTTGCAGCACTGCGCTCCCCGCAGGAACACGGACCAGTGGAGCATACTCGCACTGTAGCCATACCCTTTCCCTTTTATACACCGCAGAACACGAGGCGGTAGCAATCCACCTCCCTGGCCACAGCCCGCTCCAGACGGGCTGTGCCGCCGAGGCAGCGGGCCCTGGGCACACCCCACCCCCGGGGCGGTGCTCGGTGACGGACGGGCCTGGCCCGGCGTGCCGGGATGACGGAGGCGGAAGCGGGCCGGGGAGGATGTAGCGGCGCTGGCAGCGGCTGTGGCGCCGCGATCTCCCCGCCCCTGCAGCCGGCCGGCCCCGCCATGGAGGTAACGCGGCGGGCGGCGCGGCGGGGGAGAGGGGCCGCGGAGCCCTCGGGGGCACCGCAGCTGCAGCGGGTGGCGAGGGGGCCGTGCGTGACCTTGGGATGCGGCACCGGGGACCGGGAAGGAGAGGAGCAGCCCCTCCCACCGGGCGGCTTCCCTTCCCTCGCCGCGGTGACGGGCGGAGAAGCCCGCGGGTCGCTGTGCGCCCTTCGCCGGCGCCCCGCAGCCCCCGCAGGTGGCGCGGCCCGGGGGCGGCAGCCGTGAGGGAGGCCGGGGGAGCGGGTGGGACGGGGACCCTGCCCGTGCCCTGCGGGAATGCGAGCGCCCGTGGGGGTTACAGGGGGGTTGCTTAGTGCCCCTCCTGCTTAGCAGGTGGGGGTGTCGCCCTGTTGGCATGGGCTGGGGAGAGCAGGCGGTGATGACTCGAGGGAGCGACACTCGGGTGACACACGGCGAGGCCGTCGAGAGGTTACTGCGTGAAAGCAGCCACAGGCGAACAAGGGCTCCTTCTCCAGTGAGGTGTCCCGATGTGTTAACAGCACGTCAAGTGTGAAACGCCTACCAACACTAGCAAATAAAACCACTGAAGTGTCTGTATCTAGTGTAGCTTTCATAAACACCGAGGCAAATCCAAAGGCAACGTTGAAGAGTTTCAAGTTGACACATTAAATTAATTCTCCTGGTACTGTCTGTGCTGCTCACATTCCATGTTCCAATAGAGGTTCAATGCCACTGTTTGTTGAAGTGATCACGGTTCAAAATGTGTGTTGATCTGACTTGGTACACTTCGAGTTGGTGATGTCTGATAGTTGCACACTGCTCAGAAAATTGCTGTTCATAATGGTCATTACTGCCACAGTTCACAGCAAAGGTTAGTATATTGCATTTAGGCGTTGGTTAGGCTCTCTAAGAGTATGTTAAGGTATTGCAAAAGTAAGGCATAGATGGCAGTTAAAATACATAGAACATCTTGAAGTGTGGCATGGAAACCCCTTACTGTAGGGAGTATAATAGGCTTGAAGTAAAATCTGAAGAAAGAATGTATGTGTGTGTGTGTGTATATGTATATATATGTATCAGTAAAGTATGGAAGCATCCTGATTTCAGAATGGTGGACTAGAAACCATGCAGGGTTGTGTTGGGCTTAAAACTTAAGTATCCCTCGCAGCTGGGATGCACCTAATCAGTGAAAAGTTATGGGGTTTTTGGTAGTTCATCTGCCTCATTTTTCTTGTCATTCAAGTGGGTGAAGCCCTCTACGTGAGTTGCTTCTGGTTTCTGTTACCAGAACAGCAAAACTGGACGCAGTGTGTTACACAGCATGTGGTTTTGCCTTCGTATGTGTTAGTTCAAAGGAGTAAAAGTATTGTGAGAAGAAAATTCGTCTGACCTTACTGTAGTATGGAGAGAGGTGAGCTGTCATGTTCTGAACAGTACATGCAGTTTGTTATACTTCATTATGCTAAGTGCTAAAATATTAAGAGTGTAAATGTTGACAAAGTTTTACATGCTAAGAAAATCCAAAACTTAAACTTTATAGCTTTTTTTTTCCCTAATGCTATATGGGCACATTATTTTCTAATAAGTTTGCTTTTGCCATCTTAAAAAAAAGCCCCAAACACTTAGGCTATGTGTTACAATACTGTTACAAACTGCCTTTGTCCTTGGTCTGTACTTGAACTGATATTGCTAAAGGTGATGCTTTTTATTATCTGTATCACCTATTCTCTCTAAATTGTTAATGGTTGTCCATTCTCATAGTCATTCAGATCCAGCTTGGTTCTTCCTTAGCTTCTATTATAAGGATTTTGATTTTTTTTGGCAGAATAAGGAGAGTAGCAAAATAAAATGAAGGTATGTGTGTATACATACATACACACACAAACATCTAGATATAGAAAAATACAAATATTTATATATACACCCCTTCACTTTTATACTCATGCACAAATGACAGTATGAAGGAAAAAGCAGGGTAAAGGTCAAAGCCTGGACATGCTATCCCTGATAGAGTGGAAGTGTCTGTTCCCTCTTCTTTCACAACATTGTGGCTGTATCTGTTTCTCTGTGTTCCTGATTATAAGTAAGCATATCCCATATAAACAACTGTAAAGTATCACAGTCTCCCAAATTAGATCTGTGGAAGTTTGCAATAGAAGATATTTTGCATGTATGTTAGGAGTAGGGAGCCCAGAATTTGTGGAGACTTTTCAGATATATTTGTCAGGCCAGCAGTCCTAGTGGGAGCTAGTAGAATGGGGGGGTTATAATTTGTTCAAATGAGCCCTGACTTTGCCGAGTCTTTTCAAATATATTTGATAGGCTTACAATTTTAGTGATAAACCAGTGTGTTTAAGAAGGAAGTGAAATAAGGTTAGGAGTTTATGTGGTTCAGAATTTCCCAAAGTTCAATTTAACTGCACCTCCTCTACAAGCTTTTTTTTTTTTTTTTTNTTTTTTATGGCTCTTTTAACAACAAGATAGTGAATCATGCTTTTGAAACTGCTTGTAAATAAAATTAATTTTCAGTGCTGTATCAACTCTCTATGTCAATTCAGTAATGAAGTCATAAGATCATATTGGTTTGGACACCGGGAGCTTTCTATTCTGCTGTTCTAATAACTGTGGTAGATATTTTTCTGTTATGCTTCTGACTAGTCTTGCAAATGTTGTTTTAAAATTTTATTTTAATTTTTTTCTTGTGCTCTCACTGTATTCAGTTATTCTCAGTGCTTGAAGACTTTCAATTAATTCCTTTGGTAGTCTTACATTGAAAAGTTAGTTGCTGCAGATAGTACTTTATTTTGTTGTAGGTTCAAGATGCTGGGCAGGAGATGGTGGCATCTTCTGGCACACCAGGATCAGGCAAATCAAAGGTAATCAGTCCTCACAAACCTAATTTATTTGGATAGCAGTAGTTGCAAGGGTTACAGCTTACCATGCAAACTGTGACTAATAGGAAGACAAAGATATTTTTAACATTTCTTCTAGACAGGAAAAATTAACTTATAAACATTAAGATAAAATGTTTTGGAAACCATGAGGAAAAAAAAAATCTCTTTTTGGGATGTTCACTTCCTGTTATATTTGATAAAGTATTAATAGCATCCAGTTTTGGCAGCAGTCTGTTTCATAATGGACACAGACATCTTTGAATATGTTGGAAGTAAATTTAAGCAATGACAATGTTAGATCAGCATGCTATTTTCAAAATATTGTTCAAAGAATTGTAATCTTTCCCGACTGAGTTTTCCTAACTGATGCTGCCCAATTGTGTGCTCCAGAATTATTTCAGAAAAGTACAGAATTAGGAGTAATTTCTGTTACTGTACTTGAAATAATAGAATTGGATAACAGAACAGCAGCAACTTAGACTGTTACTCTTCTCGGAAATACTCTTCTTGCCAATGTATGGTAAGAGTTTCTTGTCCTAAAATTCAGCTTCTTGGAAGTAAGATGCTAGAATGCCTTGTTTCTATTTCCCTTGGGGATAGAGAAAACTGGTTTCTCTGACACATACTTTTTTTACAGCTGGACACATTGCCCAAAGAAGACCTCATCAAGTTTGCAAAAAAGCAAATGATGCTTATGCAGAAAGTGAAGTCAAGATGTGCAGGTATCTTACTGGAAAGAACAATTTATGCCTTAATGCTTGGTACTACCTGACCTTTTCAAATATCACTGTGTGGTTTTGATAGGTAGATTAAAATTCTAGGCAAATATCCTAGATTTTATTTTTCTTCAGTTTTGCTATTTATGGTGGGAGGATAAGGATCAAAGTAATTTCATTAGGAAAGAGAAGAAAAGAAGTCTTGCTTTTGTCAGGTATTAAATTAATTTTGGTCTGACAGTATGGCATGATGGAACAGTGTAGCTTGTGTAAAAGTTGAAGTGGGACTTGTCATTGTCTGTTCCCCATATTGGTGCAGGGATATACGCCTGTTGCTTTTCAGGCAGCAGGTGGGAGGAGGAATGTCTGATATTTTTTTGTATAATTAGTACTGTTGTAGAGTACAATGGCTTATTTTTCTCTACTTTATATTTGATCATGTGTTGCTTTAACAAGGAATTGTAAAATATACTGAAAAAAACTTTATGCTTACCACCTGAAAGTGTAAATCTGTGCTCTCATGTGCTGTCGTTCTCCACTCTGCTGTCCCTTTTCCTTCAGTGGCCCACTACTTGGACTGGTGTCACTCGTCCTTGTTTGGAATGACAATTATGCTCACTGCTGGTAGCTGCCCAGTGAAACACTAAGGATGTAGGGATGGGCTATACCAGGCTTTTTCTTAGTGTGATTATTCATAAGATCTTGTTTTTCTGCCTGCGCCTATTTTTAGAGAAGCAGTAGGAACTGGGTATCTTTCCTCTGATTTAAATTGACCATGAAATAGAAGGTATGATCATCTAGAGAATTTCTATCTGTTGTCCATCTATCCAAACAAGGAAGTTTTGCTTCCTCAGGAGACCATGCTCTGTGTCAGGACTGGAGAAGTAGTACTGCATATTTGTTCTCTTTCCATTAGTCCTTTATATCACTCAGTAACAAACAAAAATTGATGAAGTAAAAGACCTCTCTGATTTGAATAGAAGTGTTGCCAGGCACTGGATTTGCTAGAAATTTGCTACTGCGATGCAGCACCAATTTATGCTGTGAAATTTCTTTACATTTTAAGAACTGGAGAAAGAAATTGAAGAACTCAGATCGAAAGCAGCTACTGGAGGATCTGATGATATTATTCAGGTAGGAATGTGTAACGGTTTTCTGCTGTATTACATAAAGCTAACTGAAATAACTCCACAGAAATAATTTGGTAAATAGTAAATAGCTTGAAAAATGTTATTCAAATTGAATGGAATCAATCTGCAGGAATCCAAGACACTTCCTATAACTTTTTGTTTTAGTTCTCCCCTCACATCCTTCCTCCTCATGCCAGAAAACACTATTGGTTCTGTATAGAGGAGTAGTACGGAGAGTTCACTTCCCAGGCAGAGCTTATCACAGCACTTCAGTACTTCAGAAGGGGGCTTATAAGATGGGGACAAACTTTTCAGCATGGTCTGTTTCAACAGAACAAGGGGTAATGATTTTAAACTAAAAGAGGGTCGATTTAGATTAGGCGTAAGGAAGATTTTTTTTTTTAACACAGAGGGTGGTGAAACACTGGAAGAAGTTGCTCAGAGTGGTGGCAGATGTCCCACCCCTGGCAGTATTCAAGGTCAGGTTGAACAGGGCTCTAAACAACCTGATGGAGTTGAAGGTGTCCCTGTTCACTGCAGGGGGGTTGGACTAGATGGCCTTTAAAGGTCCCTTCACACCCAAAGTCTTCTGTGAGTCTGTGAATGTCCCCAGCAAGACTTTTCCTTGTGTGGCTGGTTAGACCAGCTTTTGTTTATTTTGGAGTGACCATTGCAGAAAGACTTCAGCCGCTTAAAAAAGTTCTGACAGTCATTTGAGTAGATTAGAAACACATAATTAAAGTTGCATGTCACAAGAAGTATTTTTAGGATCTGTGTTTCTCAAGGTAATGGTCATAATACACGAAAGTAAAAATTGGTAGTGAGGAGGAATTTTTCAACTGGAGAGTTGTTTTGAATAATTGGGATGAAGATTTCTTTTCTACAGAACGGGAACTTACCCCCCACCACCTGGTAATAAAAAACTAGCTGATCACAAGTACAATGCTTAACAGAACCCAACATTGTTTTAGTCTGCCTATTTCATATCAGTTGTATTTGGGCTGAAAGCAGTTTTTAAAACCAGGCTGATGTGTTTATTTGACAAAAGGGGTCATAATCAATATGATGAGTTCCTATATTTTGCAGAAATCATTGTTTACATGTTTAAGAAACCCTTCTTTCAGTGATCTTTCTCATTTAATATTAGGCTCTCACAGAAAGGCTGGATGTTGTGCTTCTGGAAAAAGCTGAAAGTCAGCAGCAGTGCATAGCTCTGAAAAAAGAAAATATTCAAGTAAAGCAAGAAGCAGAGGTACTGAAATGAGCCAAAGAACATTACTTGAAGTATTTCAGAATTATATTTATTTTCTAGATTTGCTTGTTCTGTGTCTAATTTTAATCTTTTTCTTCACTTACCTATGTTCTATCTTGTAAAAAATCCAAAAAAAACTAAAGGCTTTGTATATTAAAGCATCTTTTCGCTGCGCCACTAGTTCATAGTAATAAATATAAAATTCTTATATGCACTATCTAGATCCACAGCTGCAAGAAGAATTCAGTCTGTGCATTAAAAGCCTACATAGTCTTCAATCAATCAGCTCTGTCTTTTCATGGGAGAGACAAGGTTTACTTTCAGATATTCATAAGAAGGAGCCTGTCAGCCAAGGCACCTATATTGTATCAATAATCTCAATTAATAATAAAGTGAAGATTGAGTTGCTTGCAATTGATGGACATTGTTATATTCTAGATACCTGAATTTGATGCACTAAAAGTAATCTGATCTTTAATACATTATCAGAATAGTTGCTAAAGCTGAAGTCTGTCATGCCCATTTTCTGAAATTATTCTAGTAAATATGATTTAGGACTTAGTTTTCCTTTTTCATCTTGCAAATGTTCTTGTACTCTGTGCAGTGTCTTCTGAATTGAGTTTTCCTAATACAGTTAGACATTTAAAAGCTATAGCACTTTTTAAAATTAAGGACTAATACATTTTCTAATTCATTATTGTAAACAGTTCATTTGGAAATTCTGTTTGATAAATTACCAGTATTTAATGATTTGCTTGTTTGTTTAGGCTGCAGGGGCTAAAACAGAGGAATTGCAGAAGCAACTGGAACAATCAAGTATTGACTCTCTGGAAGAAATAAAAGCTCTGAAGAGTGAATTAGCAAATGCACAATACAAGCACAATGAGGATTTAAAAAAGCTGAAAATGGAATTAGATGAACAAGTGAAGAAACAAATGGAGCTGGTGGAACAGGTCGAATGTTACAGTGATAGTCAAAAAGAAGTTAAAAGATTACAAGATGATGTCCAAAGAATTAAATCTACTTATGAGGAGCAAATTTTGTGTCTGAACAAGCAGTTAGAAACTGTAAATGAAGAAAAAAACAAAGAAGTGACAAAGCTGCAAGAAACTATTAAAAGCAACTCTCAGTGTTACCATAATGAAATAAAAAATCTGAATGAAGAACTTAAAAAATTAACAGTTGCCCATCAGGAAGAGGTGTCAGAATTGATGCATCGGATTGAGATATCATCTAAAGAAAACGAAGAAAAGCAAAATCAAATAAATCAGTTACAGCACAATTTGGCAGAGAAAGATGCGAAGGATGAAATGCATGCTCATACTGACCAGCGTGAACATGACTTGGAGCAGCTGAGAGAAGTCTTAAATAAAAATTTAGAAAACAAGAGAGTTGCTGCAGATACACAAGAAGAACCTTGTGTGGAAGCAAAACTGGAAGAAAAGGTTAGGTACCTGGAGCATAGCTTAGAAGAACTCCAGTCCCAGCATAGTATATTAAAAGATGAGTTAACTTACATGAGCAATGTCAAGCTAAAACTGGAAGAGGAAATCCATCGTCTGAAGGATGAGTACTTTCACGAGCGGGAAGACTTGGACTTCAAGATAAATGAATTGCAGCTTACTAAAGAGGATCACTGTTGTGTAATTGAAAAACTAAAATTGGAGCTTCAAGCAGCAGGACAGCACTATGAAACTGCTGCAAAAGAGCACAAATTGGAGATTCAGACTCTGAAAGAGCAACACAAGAGAGAAATTTCTGAATTAAATGAAACTTTATTATCTAGTTCTGAAAAAGAACAGATGGCATTAGTTTTTGAAACGCAGGAACTTAAAGAACAGCTTGAAAAGCTAACTCAGGAGAAAGAAGAAGCAGTGTCCAATTACAACAGCCTGAGAGAAACAATGGAAACTCTACAGGCCGAGCTAGGTGAATCTGCTGGAAAGATCAGCCAGGAGTTTGAGTCGATGAAACAACAGCAAGCTTCTGATGTCAGTCAGCTGCAGCAGAAACTCCGGGCTGCTTTCAATGAAAAAGATGTTCTTCTTGAAACTGTAAATCGCCTCCAGGAAGAAGTAGAAAAATTGTCATCTAATCAGTTAGAGATAGAAGAACTTAAATGTAAACTTGTTAGTCTTCAGGAGGACAATAACACAATGACAAACTCCATCAACCAAAAAGAGATTACTGTAAGAGAACTGGAAGAGAAGATCATTGTTCTTACTGATCAAAACAGAGATATTTTAAATGATGTAAAATGCTTAGGTGAAGAGAGAGAAACCCTTCAGGAAAAGTGCAAGCAAGAACAAGTTAAAATTCAGGAGCTTCAGCAAGAAGTAGATGTTGCTAACCAGTGCAATAATGACCTGAAGCAAAAGGTAGAGGAATTAACAGAGAGACTGAATGAAGCTTTAACTACAAAGGGTGAAAATGCTCAAATGCTGGAGCAACTAGAAAAAGAGATTGAAGCTCTGGTGCATGATAAAGAGCAGCTCTCGTCTGAAGTACACACTCTTCATGAGGAAAATAAGAAACTCATTCAGGAAAAAGGTGAATTAATTGAAGAGCTGGGAAAGATTACATCCGAAAAAGACAGTTGTTTAGTGTTGAAAGAGCAGTCTGAAGACTTAGAGAAGAAACTACAAATGATGACTGCAGAGAAGGACCATATATCAACATTACTTGAAAATGAGCAAGTGCACACATCCCTTGTGAAAACTCAGCTCTACCACCTACTTGAGCAAGTGGGGTCAAGCATTTCAGATGCCAATGAAGAATATGATTCTCTTAACTTGTTAAAAATTGCAAATGAATGCTTGTCAAAAATTAAAGAAGAGCAGTGCCTTGCTCTACAAAAGGAGGATGAAGTAATTCATTTGCAGCAGGAAGTTGAAAGACTAGAGGAAGAAAATGCAGCTCAATGTAGAGAACATAGATCCCTGATTCAGGATTTTGAAAAAGAAAAGGATCTCTTTAGAGAAGAACTGGAAGGAGTGTTGTCTGAAAAAGAAGCACTTCAACATGATATCCAGGAGCTGAGGAATGTCAGTGAAAAAACAAGGATTGAAAATCAAGATCTTTTAGCTAATATTGAAGAGATCAGTCAAAAACTTGCTCTTTATGAAAGTCAAATACAAGAACAGCAAAAAGGATCTGAAAAACAGGACGACTTAAATTTCATTCTGGAGCAAAAGGAAACTGAGCTTAGAAATGTGAAAGACGAACTGAGTTCTCTAAAGGTTATATTTTGTTATTGAAGTATAAAGACTAAACCTCTAAAGTCTTCAGAATTAAGGTTCAAAAAATACTTTCAATTCTCTCTTTTCTTTTTTTTTCTTTTTTTTTTTCCCTTGGCCTGAAAGTGAGTTTCCCTTCTAGAAAGCACATATTTCTGACTTTTCTAGTACCTCAGAAACCCCTTCTTTCCCCCAAGAAAAAAAAAAAGAAACAAAACCAATCACAATGCTTTTTTGAGAAAGGTTGCTTGTACTTGAACCTTTCTTCCTATCAATATGCCTTGAAGCAATCAATTGAGTAGATTGACTAACTGACCTCATAGTCTTTCACCTCTAACTTTCTGTACCTCCATCTCAAAAAAACTGCTGCTTGCATTAACTTCAGGTCTTGGGGGTTGCTGGTTATATAAAACTGACAGCTGCAGAATTAGCTTGTCTCCCCTTTTTTGTCCCTGTTTATGGTGGAAAGCAGCTCTTAAAAGGTTGGAATATTCTGCTTGCAATATAGCTATGCTTTCACCAAGCTGATACAAAGTTGTTTAGAAAGACTTACTTGGTAGTAAGAATGTAGACAGTTTTAGCTGTGGCTGGGACTTCTGGTGGCTTGTTAGGGAAAAAAGGGATACCACAAAGAAATTTTTGTAATACTTCTTGTATTTTTGTTTATAATACAGAATTTATTGGAGACAATGGCTGAGAAAAATGATCAACAGTCTTCAGTAGCAGAGCTTCAAGAAAAAATTGGTATCTTTCTCCTGTTTTATATAAATGGTTTGGCTTCTTCGGATTCTTAATTTTTCTTTTTTTGCATAATTGTTCTGTATTTCCACAAGTCAAGGAAGATGGGGAAGTAGATATCAATGCATCTTCCTACAGTATTCTTTCCACTGGGGATTTAAAATTTTGTTAGCAATTTTAAGTTTGATATGATTTGATATTTTTTAAGGCTTTTCTTCCTCTGTACATCTGTCTATAAACAGTGTAGTGGATTTAATCTTTATTTTTTAAACGTGAGAAATTTGTCAGTAAGAATCCCTGGGCTGCCAGAAGGAAAGGGAAGCAGCACTGCCAAAACTACTATTGCTTTACTGCAGTTATCCCAACACATTAGCAAGCAAATGGTTTTGAGTTGTTAAATTTATGTAGAAGTAGACAGGAATATGGCTCCTAATGTTAACTGTGATGGAAGCCTCTGAAACAGGGAAAGATTGTCCAGGGAAAGGTTGGCCCTAAGCTCTCTGTGTGTCCGGATGTTTTGGCTTCAAATTAAATGCTTAACTGAAAGAAACACCTGAACATCTCCCCCTGCTTTATGTTTTGTTTGGTTTTAAAGTCATGCTGATATTTGTATTCTAATTGAATTTTATTTAATTTCACTTCTTGGGAGGAAATGGAAAGGTGTAACTTTTAATTTTCTTATGTATTTATTTTAGGGATGCTCGAAAAGGAATCTGCCGAAAAAGGAGAGAAGCTAAATAAAATTAAAGTGGTTGCTGTGAAAGCAAAGAAAGAATTAGATGCCAGCCGAAAAGTGGTACCCTGACTACTTCCTAATTTGAAAAAAAATCTGCACGAGGGGTTCTGTTTTAATGACACACACTTCTTTTTATAAGGTGCAGGATCTGAAGGAAGAGTTGGAGTTGGTTCGATCAGAAAAAGATCAGTTGTCTGCTTCAATGAAGGATGTAATTCAAGGAGCTGAAAGCTATAAGGTAAGAATAGTGCTGCAATTACAAAAGACTGTCAACTGTCAAAATACTTTGGGTTTGAAGCCTTGCCTGGATATACATTGCTATTTACTTGCACGACTGTGTGTGGCAGATGAAATTGTGTCAGTGCAGTTGAATACCAGAATCATGAAATGTAAAGTTCTTGTAAATGGAACCATGCAGCTGCTCTCAGAATAAAATGAGGCACTTCCTTTCTACTGGAATGCTGTTTTTAAAGCCTTTGAATCTAATATCGTACACACCAAGCAATGTGTTGCTGAGGCAAAACATAAATCCCTGTGAATTCTTCCAAGTACATAAAATTGAAGATCATTTTGGAAATCCTTAAGTAATGAAGACAGACTTGTAATTCCCTGGGAGCAAGTCTTCTTGGAGCACATCTCTGGGCACATGAAGCAGAAGCAGCTGACAAGTCAGCATGGCTTCACCAAGAGCAGCAAGCTATTACCCGTAAGATTTATGAGGAGAGGCTGAGGGAGCTGGGGTTGTGTAGTCTGGAGAAAAGCAGGCTCAGGAGAGACCTTTTTGCTCTCTACAACCATCTGAAAAGAGGCTGTAGCCAGGTGGGGATCAGTCTTTTCTGCCAAGCAACAAGTAATAGGACGGAGGGAAATGGCCTTAAGTTTCACCAGGGGAGGTTTAGATTGGATATTAGGAACAATTTTCTCATTAAAAGGGTGCTCAGGCATTAGAACAGGGAAGCAATGGAGTCATCATCCCTGGAGGTGGTTAAAGTATAATAAGTAAACACGTCAAGCACTTTATATACAAGTATGTAAAGTAAACACAGCACTTAAGGATGTGGGTAAGTGGTGGATTTGGCAGTGCTGGATTAACAGTTGGACTCAATGATCTTAAAGGTCTTTTCCCATTCTGTGACATCATTGAGAGTATTGCATCCAGTCTTGTCCCTCTTTCTCCCCCCAAATACAAGAAAGACATTGATAACTTGAAGTTATTTCAGTGGAGGGATGACCAGGTTGGTCAGGGGACTGGAATAAGTGATGAAAAGCTGCTAAGCCTGGAGAAGACTTCAAAGGAACCAAACAGGAGTCTTCCACTACCTAGAAACACATTATGAAGGGAAGAGAGTCAAGATAAGACAGTAGTCCTCAATCGAAATGAGAGCTTCTAGCTGGATACATGGATAAAAAATTTTATACTGTGAGAATGGTCTCACTTTGGAATAAGTTGCCCAGTGGAGTAGCCATCTCAACCTTTGGAGGCAGGTCCTTGGAAAAAGCTGATTGGACAAAGCACTGAGCAACCTAGTCTGATCTCCCTGCTGACCCTACTTTAAGCAGGAGGGTGACACCTGCTGAGGTGTCTTCCAACCTGAATTATGCTAGAATTTCGTGAACTGAAAGGATTTTCTCCCAGAGCCTGTAATGGAATGATAGCTTTAATTTCGTTCCGATATTTCTGTTCTGCAGAATTATCAGAATTATCTATTCTGCAGTAAGACAGCTCATACACTGAAGTATTAGGAAGATAAGCAGGCCTCAGAGGTATAGAATGTGCTTATGCAATACAGATTGTAAAAATTTATGGTTTCATGTTTGCATATGTTAAGAATCTTTTGATGGAATACGACAAGCAAGGAGAACAGCTGGATTCTGAAAAAGGCAGAGCAAATAATCTTGAACATCAGATAGATGACCTCACAAGACAGCTACAGGTGTCATCTGAGCAGGTCAGTTCTGGATGTGGGTCTAATCTACTAATAAGTACCATAAAAATTAATTCGGCCTATTTGGGTGCAGGTTTCAATCATGTGATTGTTACTATAGTTTCATAACCTAAGTGTGTTTTGAATACTGACTTGAAATTCAGAGTGATTTGTTTGTTCCTTTTCAGCATCTGATATCTTGCCTGGGCTGTGACAAAGATGAATATATCTAGAATGTCTGGCTTTGTCAATAGAAAGAGTTTAGTTTATCCCAGGTCAGCTCACAGGAAAGAGCAGATCATCTCTGGCTTGATTTTGGACCTACAGCTCTACTGCCAGAATCAAACTTGCACTTTTTCTCTGACTGCACACGTACACCCCTCATAAAGTGCAGTAACCTTTAACTGAGACATTTTTTTCTTCTATTTCTTCAGCAAAATGTGGGTTTCGTTTTTTAAAATTTTTTATTTAATCAACAGAGTGTTTAAATATACTAAATGAATTGTGGATTTTGCATTTTGCACAAGGATGAGACTTCAAGATGCATTGTAAAGTACTATAGTGGCATTCAGAGGAGTCTAAGATGATAATTCAGGAGCAGTGAGATGCATTTTTGCAAAGCTAGCTGCAATGGGTTTGGTATTTAGGATTTAAACTCCCAGGCCCCATACGCCAAAGCCACCTTTTCCTTATAAACACAAGCCAGCAGTGAATAGCATAGGAAGAAATAAGAAATAATAGTATATATTCTGCTGATTATGCAGGCATTGCATTTTTCAAGTTTGTTATAAAGAATTTGTAAATAAAACACTGTTTAGATAATTGACATCTTCCACTTATTCTTAGTAGGCAAAATAAAGACTAAGATACATAACTGAAGATGTCAAAATTTAATCTGTTAAAGTCATTGCAAAGGTATACCAGATGCAGTAGGAGTTCTTACTATGTACTGATGGAAAACTTGATGGTTCAGTCAAAGCTTGCAGTTCAGCCTTTTTTAGGAGTTAATAGTTTGATCATTTGTTTATAAATACAGCGACTGTATTTGAAGTGGGGCAATAAGTATTGAAACACTGAATTGTTGCAAGGAGAAGGTGGTTCTTGCAGAAAGCATAAATTTTGGAGTATTTTTTCAGATTTCTTATAATTCTAGCCGTCTTATAGAAAGCTGGGCAAATTAACTGAACAAAGTAACCAAAATGTGTTAATGACTTTGATTTCACCTGTTTACTCATCTGGGTAAAAGAATTAAGCTGGACAAGACTCATCTGTAGGAGTGTTGTTTGTAAGGGATTTGGATAGAAATAATTATTGGGTATTTTTTTTTTAAGTATAGAAAATATTTTTTCTGGTAATGTTGCACATAAATTCAGCTTATGTTTTTATCATTCCACTATGCTAATTTCAGCATGATCAGTTACGCTCTGCTAATGAAGACCTCCTGGCTCGTGTTGAAACACTGCAAAATAATGCTAAACTGCTGGAAACTCAGATACTGGAGATACAAAGAGCCAAGGCAAAGGCTGACAAAGAACTAGAAGCTGAAAAGCTTCTGAAAGAACAGAAAACAAAGGTAGTACTTTGTAGAGATGGTGAATGGGCTGAAGCATTACTTTCACTGGATATGATTTCTGTTAGACCTTTGTAACCTTTGTTTTTATAGATCAGGTTCCATACTTTCCTTGTTACTTGACTGTCTTTTTTAAAAACTTGGTCTATTTATTGAAAGAACTTTGCAAGGCTGTCAATTCAAGTAGGTTGGGGGTAGTTATGGAATGTGAAAACCACTTCATAGTGTTGTTTTTTCTTTGGTTCACAGTGATTTCCTGAAAAAGTAATCAACTGTCTTTGTAGAACTCAAGTGTGTTTGTGTGTGTCTAAGTATAAAAAGATTCTGATACCTATTTTGAAACTGGACTGCATAATTGACAACTACTTAAATTTCAGGAACATAGTAGTACTCTCCGAGAAATGGAGGAGCTTCAGATGCAACTTCAGAAGGAAAAGAAACATCTGCAGAAAACTATGCAAGAATTAGAGCTGGCCAGAAAGGTAGAGTTACTGTCCGTGTTAGTGCTTAATGGACTACCAAAGATTTTGGCCCATCTGGCTGTGTTGAATGCCTCCCTTTCTGTTCTGAGGATTTTAAAGCCGGAAGTTTGCGAAGCAGAAAATGTGAGGACTTTTACCCCTGGTTGTGTGCTTGGAGAGCTGAAATGTACTTCTGGGTTTTTTTTTTTTTAATTTTTTGTTTATTTGTCTAGCTTGGGTTATGTGGCCTTTCATGAGTAGAAACAGGAAAAATATTCAGATGTCTGGAGTATGTGTATAGTGTTAAGAAATTGCCTTGGTTGTAAGGACTGAAGATGGCAGAAACTAATATGCACAAAATATCTACTTACAAAACTAGCAACAGGTTTTTCAAAGCTTTTGGTTCTTGTTTGAAAACACATTCTTTAATGAGGATACGGAAACCCAATGGATGCGTGGTGTTTGTGGATATGCATAGAGACAAAGTTTTTGTCTGATGGGCAATATAGTTTTTTACAGAATTGCCAAAGTCTTAGCAGCCAAGGCAAATTGTAAGCTCTAACTTCATTTGTGTAACTTGCAGGATGCTCAGAAGAGTACACTGATGGATATGGAAATAGCTGATTATGAAAGGCTAGTAAAAGAACTTAATCAGAAGATTACTGATAAAGACAGCAGAATAGAAGATCTTGAACAAGAATCAGGGGTTCAGAAACAGAAACAAGAGACCCTACAGGAAGAAATAAGTGAGTAAACTATGAACAGCAAGTGTCACTATGGTATAGTTAGTAATGGTAAAAAATACAATTCAGAAACAACTTCTCAAGTCAGTGAGTGAGAGTGGGCTATGCAGGGAATACTAAAGTTACATTAGGAAAGCAATTTTGTCCTAAAGGAGACCTTACTGTGTTATCAATCACTTAATCCAGTATTCAGCAGTTAAAAGTCAATTTGCCTGCCTGATATGCTGTGTTTTTTACCAGATGAGTTATTCCTAAGTTTTAAATATTGGTAACTAACAAGGGTTTCATTCTGATACAACACACTCATAAAATTTTACTGATTAGCATGTGGTTAAAAATTCCGTTTCTTCCTATCCTCAAGTGTAAATCTTAAAATCGTTTCACGTATTTGAAGATCTTTGTGATAACTTTGAAAAAGGATACTAAACTTACTGTAAGCTCCTTGTTTTCAGCTGTTAAGGAATCTGTTAGAATTTCTTAAAATATTTTCCAGCATTTCTAAGGAAATATAAGAGGAGAAGTTTCCTTTGCAAATAACTTGTTTTCTGTATTAGAGTCACTTCAGTCAACTATGCAACAAGAAGAGGAAAGAAATGCCAAGATAAAACAGCTCCTGGTGAAAACCAAAAAAGAACTGGCTGATTCAAAACAAGCTGTAAGTCCATATGCTAATGACTGTGTATTCTGTTTTGAAACTAAATTTTCAAAAACAGCTGGTAGCTGAATTTTTAGGTTGCTGAGATTTGGGGGTTTTTTTTAACATCCAGGTAATTTTATCTTGCAGGAAAATGACCATCTAATGTTGCAAGCATCACTGAAAGGGGAACTGGAAGCCAGTCAACAGCAAGTGGAAGCCTATAAGGCAAGAAATTTCACTTTTTTGTTAGTACAAGGTTTCTCATTTAAGTAATAAGGGTGTGATTTGTACTGGGCAATTGGAATATAGGCTAAAGAATAAAGAGGTGCTGTTTTTACTTCTAGATTACTGGTTCTTTTTCTTAAATGAGTTTTGTCTGCTTGCTGCTTTCCCCAAATATTTTTTGCTGTGATTTTCTTTAAGAGAATTTTCCCTGTCTTCTTCATCTTTCCCTTTCCACGAGAGGACTGTAGATTTTGAAGCTTGTAACTGGAATATATTTTTTAATTTTTCTTTAAAAAATGGAAGTTGCTTAGATTACAAAAAGAAGAGCACAACATTATCAGCAAAAATCTTAAGTGTTATCCATCTGTATACAGAATAGAAATGTATTGGAATGGAATGGAATGGAATGGAATGGAATGGAATGGAATGGAATGGAATGGAATGAAAGGGAATGGAATGAAAGAAAGAGGGAAGGGAGAGGAGTTGGCTTTCTTAAATGCTGCCACACCAGCATTGTCATTTTATCTTCAATTCTCTCTTTAAACTACATCACTTTTTTAAGATTAATGCATGGTAACCCATGTCTAATTTTTTATTCTATTTTTATTGGATTTTAATTTTGTATTCACCAGTTCTGTGCAGGAATTACTGTAGCAGAGTCCTAGGTTCTCAGTGGCATGTTCCCTTGGAGAAGGAAGAAAAGTTTTTGTAATAATGAAGTTTTCAACTGACTTTTTCAGATTCAAGTGGCTGTACTGACATCAGAAAAGCATAAAGTTCAGGAACAACTGCGAACTTCTTCGGAGCAGCACCAGCGTACAATGAGTGCTTGCCAGCAAAAAATTGCAACCCTGCAAGAAGAGTGCAGAGCAGCCCAGGTATTCCAGTGCAAGAAGTAATCTTAGAGACTTTAGAAGGGAGATTTACTGTGTTCTCTCTTTCTCAAAAATATTTTGCAGATTTCTCACTCTTTTCTTTTTGTCTGTCAAGAATTAAGAATTACCTCAGTGCTTGAGGTAATTGCGTGATGCTATAAAGGACAAGCCAGACTGTCCTGGTTGACATGTATCACTTGTGGTGAAATGTCTGGACTTCATGCTTGTATTTCCAGTAGGGAAAAACTTGTGGTAGTGAGGAGCCAGGGTTTATTTAAGATGATCTGCAAGTATACACTCAGGAAAAAGAAAAGTCTTTAAAGAAAAGAGCACAAACACAAAAAAGGAATATAATTTGCTTCATATAAAACCAGTTAACACAGATACCACTATAAAAGAAAGAAGTTGTGAAAAATGTATTTGCAAGCACCTTTTAATACGCTGAATATGAGCAGCTTCTTAATTGGCAGCTAAACTACTTGCAAAACTTATGCTATTGCTGAAGTTTGTTATTGTTTCTGGGATTCTTTTGCTCATATGACACTGTTAGATGGTCCTGGAATGCAGTGTTTGCATTGAAGATTGAGAATATAGTAGGACTGTTATGTTCAAACCACCTTTATGGAGATTACTGCACTACTCTGTGGCCACTGTTCTATGGAAGGTGTGCATCCTGCAGATAAGTAACAGCTGAATGCAGCATCTCAAAAAAACTACATTTTAAAAAGGTGAACTGAAATGGACAAACTTTGTGGTTACTTTTACAGGAGGTTTGCCTTAGTTGTGCTGGTACCTGTAGACTATGGTTTTACAAATGTATTCTTCACGCCTGGGTGCTTACAGTACCTGTCTGTGGTGTCTTGCTCTGTGATGCTGTGAAATCAGTGAGGATGTAGCTCTTTCATAATGGCATGGCTTGAAGCTCTTGGAAGATCAGCTTTCCTATTTAGATGCCCTACATCTGGAAAATAGATATTATTACATGGTTATTAACAAAGGAAAATTCCCTCTAGAGGAAAGGTGGACAGCAAAGCACATAGTAGAACACAGAAGTCATGCTGACATCTAAGGCTGTGTACCTGAGGACTTAGGAATATTCTAGTTTATATAGTGTGAGAGCAAAAAAAACAAAGGACTAATTTAAAGAAAATGGCCACAAATGTTCCAGGCTCTTAAAATCTGGAGCAGTGGGTAATCAGAGTCAGTTCTGTAGAATTTCACTCATCAGTTCAGCTGAATGGAAACTTCCCAAAATCCTCCTCTTGGAGATGAGAGCATTTTAGTTATCTGTAAATGGAAATGACTAATGAACCCATGAGCTTGTCCTAAGATCCAAGAAAGAAAACCTGTACCAGTGGTTTTTTTAGAGGAATATACAACATGATTAATGGAAAGATGGCAATAATCTCTGCTTTATAGTGTACAGTTGGGGATGAAATTACTATGATGTGAGGCAATTTTCTGTTTGTCCACAGAAACTCATGTAAAACTGAATTTAGAAGAAAAGACAGACCAAATACCTTTACAGTCAACTAGAATATTACATTGTGGGCTGTGTAATACCATTGCAAAAGTGGCTTAACTGCTCAGAATTATGCATAACTTCAAGGCACATAAAAATTTTTGTCACTTTTGTAGTTTAGGAAGGAAATTGAATTATACTTCTTTTTTTTTGTTTTCAATCACCTTTGCCTTCATTTAAAGCTGTTGACAGAACGTCTGGCTTGTGAATCTCTCAGTTGAATGCAGTTTCTGAATTTTCAAATATTCTTTTTTTCCTTTAATACCAGTATGTTGAAAATGGGTTTCAAGTTTCACATTTTATGATATCCAGTTAAAATCTAAAGAAGCATTACCTGTTATAGTAGTCTCTGTTTTAATTATCTATTTAAAAGAAAGAAATGCAGCAGGTGGTTTTAGTTTTTTTCAGTGTAAGGTGCACTTTTGATTTTAGAGAAGTAAGGGAGCAATAGTCAATAGTATAACCTATGGGTTTGTTTTCTGTGTGATAGGCTGAACAAGCATCTGTTACATCGGAATTTGAGAGCTACAAAGTCCGTGTTCATAATGTTCTAAAACAGCAAAAGAATAAATCTGCTTCTCGGACCGAATCTGAAGGAGCCAAACAAGAAAGGTAAAGCTAAAATTTTTACACGATCTGTAATCCAACTGTGGCACTGCCTAGCTGAACAGAAGTATAAGTTTCTACTGTTGAGGTGCTGTCAGGGTTTGACCCTGACTAAATGCTGACACTCCAGCTCTCTCTTGCTACAGAAAAGAACTATAAAAATATACATCAATCTCATAAGTCAAATGAGATAGGACATTGCCAGGAGGATGCATGAAAAGAGGGCAACCAGGCTCCAACTTAAAGTTGCAAAAAAAGTGATTTAATTACCTAAGAGAGTTGGAGGATAAATGCAAGGCAAAAATAAACTTTTCATACATTATTTTGTTCACTCCCCCTCTCCCTCTTACGAACCTATAGTATTCACCCCCTTTCCTCTTTTATAACCAACAAGCCTGGGTAGGAAGGCAGGGTGTGGGGGTATTTTCTCAGTCCACAGAGCAGGTTCATAAATCTGTTCATCACCACAATTCTTCTACTACAAATACTCTTTATCTCTACTTATCTTTCTTTCTCTTCAGGCAGTTTCTTTGCTCTCACCCCCCACCATCTTAAGAAGCAGTCTCTCTGCTCAACCCCCCTTCCCTCTTCCCAAACCAGCAACACAGACAGGGGGCAGGTTGAGGGGTTCTCCGGTCAGCCCAATCAGAGAGAGGGGTTCTCTACTTAGCCAGGAGTCTTCCCCACTAGAGAGTCCTCTGGGAACTTCTTTGGCATGGGTCCAATCTCACGAGCAACATCCCGCCCGAATTCTGTTGCAATGTGAGTCCTCTTGTCCCATAAAGTGCAGACTCTCCCGAGCCGAAGCCAGGCTGCTTTCATCCCAGGAGCAAGGCCTTTCCTTCCTTTGCAAGGCCTCTGTAGCTTTAACTCTTTCGAGACTCCAAACTGGATCACAGCTCTCTCCAGGCATCCACCTGCTCCTCTGGAGTGGGCTGTGGGTGGATTTCTGCACTCCTGTGGACTCCATGGGCTGCAGGGGACCTCCTGCTCCCCCATGGCCTTCATCGTGGCTAGCAGAGAGTTTTCAGCTCCAGTGCCTGGAGCACCTCCTCCCCCACCTTCTTCACTGACCTTGGCATCTCCATGCTGTTCTCCCTCACATATTTTCACCTCCACCTCCTCCTCCTCCAACAACAAAGACGTGAAAGAAGTGCGTGCCTACCTTGTTTTGATTTCTTCGTAAATATGTTTTCACAGAGGTGTAACCAGCACTTCTAATTGGCTCAAACTTGGCCGGCAGCATGTCCATCACCTTCAGAGCCATCAGAAATTGGCTCTGCTGGACTTGATGTAAAACTTCCAGAACTTTCACTCAAGACACACAGGAGCCATCTTTGTGCCACTCCCCACCCCTCAGACACCTCTCCAGGCCTACCACAACAGCTTCTGAGGGGTCCAAATTTCTCCTAGATGTTAAAAATACTTTACTGATGTTTTGGGCTAATCAAAACCATCACAGGTGCTATATTAGTTTCTAATAGCTGGATTTGTCTTCTTAACCATTGTTTTTGTGTAGATTACCTGTAGATTATCTGTTACAGTCAGAAGGAGAAGTAAGGTCTTAGAAGTTTTTTATGACTCTCATAAGCAGAAATTAGCCAGCATACTCTGTATAGACTTGACATGTCATTTTCTCTGGCATGAAGTAGCCAAGTGCTTTTTGCAATTAAGAATAAAAGAGCAGATTGTTTAAGTTCCACTGAGCTCACTTTGAACCTTTTCAGGAATGAGTGGTTTAGTGTACATAAAGCTCTGGATGCCAATTCAGTCACCAGTTCCAGCAGATTTATGACATACTGCTGTTGTATCAGCTGTTATATGAGGAAAGACTTGGAAGAAAAAAGTTACACTACCAAAAATTTCCTGAAAATCCATTAAGTACAGTCATAAACCAGGTGAATTCAGATTCGCTTCAGAAAATGCTTCAACTCACTGCAAAAGTCAATCAGTTTCTGCAAGTTATTTTTGTAAGTCATTGATGGCTGCCCTTGGTGACAGACTGGATGTTTATGTGTGGAATGTCAGAATTCATTTCTGACACAAACCTTCGGTCGGTACCAGCAATTGCTGCCAAAAATCCACCAGAGGGCGACTTGTGCTTAGAGGACTTGGATTTAAGGTTAGTTTGTAGTTTTCTAAATATTCTCCCCTTTGAAGCAACGAAACTACTAGAGTTGCAATTTTTGTCTCCTTTTTGCAGAATTTTAAGAAGTTCTGGTACTGTTATTCTTTTTTGTGAGAGAGAACCATCTTGGAAACAAATTGAATAAGCAATAAACAGATGACAAATGGTTTCCAAATAAATTATTTGCAAGTATCAACTCTAAGGATTAGTGAGATATACAGTCCATGATATAATGGAGGTGTCTGCATATATAAATACAGAAATCAGTAAAAAAAGAATGTGTGTGATTTAAGACTTTTTCTTCCTCATATATCTGATTTTGACTTGTTTCTGAATGAGTTTATCTGCCATGGATTTGATGTTGTTTTCTAGTACTTTGCTCAAAATCTGCTCCAGCCATTTGTCCCCTGTATTTGGTCTCATTGAACTGATGTGCATTTACTAAACAAACAGAAAAAAAAAAGCCTCACCACTTTAAAGAAATTTTTTCTCCCATCTGAATCCCACATATTATTTTCCTTCTGTCTTGTCCTTCCTTGAAGTAGAAAGTGTTGCATCCCCAGCAGTTCAGTTGGGATGTGGTAAACCTATTTGTATCTATATTGACACAGGATCTGATTATTTATCCTATGGCCACATTCTAAGATTATTTTGGCTGTAGTGCTGTGTTGGTTTAATTAAGAGATACGCAGTTTGGATGAGCTGTCCAAAATGTTGTGAGTATCGTATAGGTTCTGAAATAATGTAATTATTTTAAATGCATGTTGTATATTCCTCTTTTTTTCCCACGTACAGGGAGCAGTTGGAAATGGTGATTGATCAGCTTAAAGTTAAGCTGCAAGATGCTCAGCAGAATTCACAGATGAATGCATCTGAACTCCAGGCATTGCAGTCTGAACACGACACCCTGCTGGAAAGACACAATAAGATGCTGCAAGAGACTGTTGCAAAAGAAGCAGAACTCCGTGAAAAGTATGGTCTGCTGATGAATAGATACAGATATTTTATTTTGTTTGAACTTTAGGATCTTGGCATGTAGAAGCCTGTAACTGTACTTCTCAAAGAAAGGGTATAGTTTTGAGAAAGTTAAAGGAATTTTCAAAAGTATCCATTAGAAGTTTTGACAATTAAATAGTAGCTGATCAGGGAATTTGAGATTTCTGCAATCTTTCTACCTTTTAATTATCAGATCTAAAAATGCACATTTTTTAAGCACATTGACTATTTTAAAGTCTTGCTCAGCACTACATTTGTGTTGTAGTGTACTGCTCTACTAAATTTTATGGATATTTCCTATTTAAAAAAATAAGATTGTTGTATGCAAAGCAAACGGTTTCACTGACAACATACCCAATTCTTGTCCACCTAGTGGCTTTTCTGTACTGTATTTTAAGTTTGTGCTTGCCACAGTCTTAATTTGCTGTTTCTTTCAAAATGAAAGGAATGTTTAATCTGTGTCACTTCTTGAAAAATCACATGAGAACCTAAATGCTTGGACTCCTCAAAAAGAGTTTATCCTTGTCTTTTCTTCTCCATTTAGGGTACAAAGAAGTTCACATGAAGTATTAATTAGAAATTACAGATTGATATTAGGAACTGTTGACCTCTTGTCACTGTCTTTGTACAGTTTTATCTTTTCCTTATAGCTACATAATGATTCACTGTAATCAACCAAAGTATGTCCTGCATTTTTCTGGAAACAACCCATTTCACAGTAGGTTCCCTTTATGCCTAGACACTGGTCTTTGCTACTCTGGCTCTATTTAGGTCTATGTAAGGGCAAGTCCTGGGCTTAATGTTTCCATAAATGCACTTGTTTAATTGCTTCTGACTTTATTTATTTATTATGTCATTATATATCATGTCTAAATTATATATTATTGTTTATTTAATATATTTAATTGCTTGTGACAGTTTTGTCATGCTTCTGAAGTACCTCCAAACAAAGTACAATTGATGAGTTCCTGACATTTTTCTTGCTAGCAGCTACACTCTTCTGCACTGAAAGTTGAGGTTTAAAAAAAGTAAACTTACCTTCTTAGAAACCTGTGTTTTGAAAAGTCCTGAGTAAGTGTTCAGTAAATAAATGTTATAGGAAGTGGAGTATAAGTGACATACCCTGTATGACATTATAGACAGTCATGATGCAGTTTTGGAAATTAAGAATATTTAGACAACAATGTGTCTAAGTCTTTCATTACGTTCCAAAGATGTCTGAATTTTTTGTTCTGAAATAGAAGTCAAGAGTTTATATAGCACACTGCATTCATATGATAGGCAAAAAGTGTAACTTCTTCAGTCTCAGATTTTCCCTGTAAAAAGAGGACTTTAAATGAAAAAAAGTTGCAGTCATACACAGTTATTCTAAGGTGATCATACACATGAAAATTGAAAACTGCTTCAAACTGTAAAAATTTTGAAATGTAAAAGTTGGAGTGTTTTTCTGCTTGTGTCTTACTGCTTGTGCATGCCTTGTTTTCAGACTCTGTACAATTCAGTCTGAGAACATGGTCATCAAAACAGAGCACGCCCAGGCACTGAGTCAACTGACAGCCCAGAATGAAGCTCTCCGGAACAATTTCAGAGATCAGGTCAGGAACCTGCAAGAAGAGCACAGGAAGACAGTGGAGACACTTCAGCAGCAGCTCTCCAGAGTAGAAGCTCAGCTCTTCCAGCTCAAGAGTGAACCAAGCACTAGAGGTAACTTCCAGGCAGAAGACCAGGTTTTCATGGGTTAGTTACAGATACGTGTATCTGAGTCTGAATCTAAAACGTGCTTAAAGTGTGTAATTCTGTAAAATCACCAGGAACCTTTTTTTTGAGTATCTGCAGCATACTGATACAAGTCAGGACCACATCTTTGCTATTACTTACGTTCCTTCAGAATCTTAAGGTCCTTAAATACATCCAGAGGAGGGCAACAAAGCTGGTGGAAGGGCTAGAAGGAAGGTCTCTATTTGGTTAGTTTGGAGAAGAGCAGGCTGAGGGACCTCACTGCTGTCTTACAGATTCCTGAGGAGGGGAAGTGAAGAGGGAAGTGCTGTGCTCTTCTCTCTGGTATCCAGTGATAGGACATGTGGGAATGGTTCAGAGCTGCCACGGGGAGGTTCAGACTGGACACTAGGAAGCATTTTCTTACTGAGAGGGTGGTCATTTTGTGACACAGGCTTCCTAGTAAGGTGTTCGGTGTCTCAGTGCTGTCACTGTTTTAAAGAGGCATTTGGACAATTCCCTTGATAACATTTTAACTTTAAAACTGACCACTGAAGTGGTCAGGCAGTTGCACTACATACTTGTTGTAGATCACTTCCATCTTGAACCATTCTCTCAATCCAAGACAGTCACACCTAGGAAATGGCCCTCCTAATTTCATTCTGATGTGAACATCAGTAAGTATCTTTCAGGTCCAGCTGTTTCAAATCCAGCAACGAAGAACTTGAGAGAACGGCGGAACACTGACCTTCCTGTTCTCGATGTGCACACTGTCGCTAGGGAAGAGGGAGAAGGTATGGAAACAACAGACACAGAGTCTGCCTCCTCAGCCAGCACCTATGTTCAATCCTTGGAGCAACTTCTGAACTCATCAGAAGCAAAGCCTGGTACGTAGCCTGTGGCTTTCAGAAGCGCTTGCCTACATGGGTTGCAGAAGTTTGTGCCCTCAAAATATTTTATAGCATTGTGTTTTCAAGCTTTTAGGTGCAACACACAAGTCTAGTTAAGTGCCACTGAGTTTACGCTGTCCTGAACTTTTGTAGTTTTGTTGTTGAGTTAGGACTAACAGTAGAACATTCCTACAGTTTTAGTGATTTAAAGATGTCATGTTTCTGAGCTTTTAAAGGGAAAAAACTGGATGAGCAAGTCAGTGAATAGTTACAGAAATTTTTGTATTCTGGATGAGCCTCTACTAGGGACAATTAAGTGCTGATTTAACCTTGTTAATGAAAGGATAAAATTTCTGTTCATCTTAATGAGGCTTATGAGAACAGGACTTTATTCATAGGATTTTTCTAGGAAAGTGAAATCCAGCATGAAGAGGAATGTTTTAGGAGTCCTCCAAAAACCAGAAAAATATTGGTAGCATCTAATCATGTTTTAAAAGTCTACTGAGCACTTCGTAGATAACTATTGAAAATCTCCATTTTTAGGTAGGAAACAAGTTAAAATCAGGTATCTTGATGTACTCTAGAACTGTTTTGCCTGGCCCCTTCTAATATATAAACAAAAATAAATCAGAAAATAAGCATGCAGCAGCATTGATGCTTGTTAAGTCTGTAGTCTGACTTTGCATGAATTCTGTTCATAAGAAACTACATTAATCAAGTCCTGATGTTAAGTTAGTATGCAAATGCTAACTGAAGTAGATGCAAATGCTTTTTCCTTCCCTTAGCTTTCTTTTCCATTTAATTGCAGAACCATCTCAGTGGCAAGCGGATGTCACCAAGGACGAACTGATCCAGAAACTAAACACAACAACTAAGAGTGCTGATCACTTGAATGAATTACTTCGTGAATCAGAAGCAACCAATGCAATCCTAATGGAACAAATAAAGGTTAGCAGACACACAAGATGTGAAGACAGCTGTAATTTCCATGGTCTGTTTCTTAGACCAAATATCTTTCAGAAAATCCCAGTCTGTAAAATTTTGGTGATGTAAAACTTAATTTTGGAGTGGCTTTTTTTCCACAGGTCTAATTAGTGCTTCCACAGTCAACTTCAGGTCTGTTGTTTCTTTTTACCACAGTTTCTAGTTGGCTAGGCATGGTGGGGAGGGGGAGAGGAGTGTGGAGTGAAAGCTTCTATAAAAAAATCTCAGGAGTTTGGAAATTTAATGTTTAGTTAAGGGCCTATCTATTTTCACTTAGATAAAAGCCATAAATCCCAAGGGAAGCATTGTCTGGTTTTCTTTCTGTAACCCCATTTAGCTGTCTTAGGTTAAAAGAAGACGCATGAACTAATGTATGAGTGAGATTTTTGAAGACATTTCTAAATATACTAAGCTTTCTTTTCTAAAATGTTTCTTAATGAATATCATTAGATTTCTGAATTAATTTAACTGTTCAACCTTTACTACTCTTTTATTACTGAAGTTGTATCTCTATACTGCACAAATTTTATCCAAAAAGGTTATTTTTAGTCAATAATAAGTTATTCCGTACAGCATTATCATGCATTTTATTTTCACTGGGTTTTTGTCCTGAATACGTTGCTATACATACATTACTCTTTTCGAAGCAAGCTGTGCAATTAATTTTTTGCTCTTCTCTGTTCAATTACTCATTAAATGAAGCAAACAGTATTACATATTTTTTCCCTCATCTACAGCTTCTTAAGAATGAAATAAGAAGATTGGAAAGAAATCAAGAGAGAGAAAAGTCTGTGGCTAATCTAGAATACTTGAAGAACGTTCTATTGCAGTTCATATTTCTGAAATCAGGAAGCGAGAAAGAACGGCTGCTCCCAGTAATAGACACCATGTTGCAGCTCAGCCCTGAAGAGAAGGGGAAGCTGGTTGCAATTGCCCAAGGTAGGTGGTGTTCAAAATATTGTCACCAAAAAAAAGGAAAACTGAAAAAGGAAAATTCTGTGTGCTGTCTGTTGTGGAGATAGTTGAAAAAAAACAAAGCTTAGCACCATACTGCTAATGACCTAGTCATAAGACCATTCTGCTTTGTTCGGAAGATACTATTCAGTTGTCAGTAAACAAAACAAATACTTTAAAAATATCTTAAAGCAAATATGGTCTTTGTTGAAGAAATAAAGGAACTAGGGAAGGAAATAAAAAGAGTTAGGCATTTACAAGAAATTAACACCAGATTTATGTGTATAATAATGTTCTATCTCTGCTTCAAATACTCTGAGCATTTGTTCCCTTAAAATGCATTTTAAGGTATTATTTGTCATTTCTCAATAACAGTAACTATTGCTTGTTGTACTTCATTTGCAACTGACCTATATTTTAAAATTAATATAAACAGTAAGCAACACGTGTGATATAAGAACTTAAAACTTGTGAACAAAATCACATTTAAAAGGGAAGTGTTAAAATATTGCATTCCACGATAGGCTGTGCACTTGGAAAAATAAGATATAAGTCAAGTCCTTAGCATGTTGATGTTGTTTTGGCCCTCTAATGAGGGCTGATTGGATTTTTCTGGAGAATGGTGATAAATTACCTTTTTCAGGCATTCTTTAGTACCCAAAGTAAAGTGGACTTGGTGGTACAATCCGTATCTGTGTCAGCCCAAGAGGGAGTTCCCTTTGCAATGTCTAACATAATGTCTAACATAATACAAAGTATGTTTCTCTTCCCCCTTCAGGTGAGGAAGAGAGTACCTCACGGCCGTCTGGGTGGGCTTCATACCTCCACAGCTGGTCAGGACTTCGATAAAACAGTAGAAACACTGACTCCTTAAAAACATTCCACAACTGCAAAACTGAGAAATCTTATTGTAGAAGATCTGTTGGTGTTGTAGCGTTGAACTACAAGGTTTTATTTTTGTGTGTTATTTTCAGTTTTTTAGGCTCTTGTAAGAGAGAAGCCTGCAATAGACCTGAAAGATGGTCCTACATTATGCTCTGGCAGCAGTGAACTACTCTTCTTGTAAATGTTAAAGCTGATAATGAGAACTCTAAGAAGTAACAAATTAATTGCAAATTGCCTGGAAACAGAATTTGTCAAACCTGTGATAGCTCTTTTGATATCAGTTTAAAAGTTTGATCTGATATATTAACTGGAATAACTAGACTTTAGGTTTAAAGCATTTTAAAGTGTTTACAGTTGCTTTCACATATCGTTGTCAGCTAGCTAATCTATATGGTTAGTGTTATTCTCTGCACGTTTAAGAAATTTAAAATTATTTCCTCTCTTGTGATGGCTACAAAACGTAAGGTAATTAAGAAAGGGCATTTTCTGCTTTAAAGTTTTAGTCTATGTTAATTTTTTTTTATTAATTTTTTTTGCAAAACATGAAGGCAACAGTTCATAAAATGTAGAGGATGCAAAAATGTATATGAAGTACAGTGCTTGTCACATCTGGACATGGTACTGTACTAGAGATTAATGGCATCTATGGAAGCCTTAGGATGGTACGCCAAGACTCAGAAGTCCAAAGTGAGCTGAAGCTTTGGGAGAAAGAGCTGATGCTAGGGATTTTTAACCTGAGGTTGGAAGTTTGTGGAAAAGATGGGAAGAAATGTTCCATTACTGTAGTGATGTTTGTGCTTGGATGGCAAGAGCACTCCAACTGACTTAATCATATTGAAGACACTAAAGAAAGAATCTGAGCCCATAGATGAGACTCCTGACATTAACTTCTGAGAGAAAAGAATGAAGCTTTTGTCAATAGATGCATTTTTTAAGTGTTCTAATGACTGAAGATCTTACACCGTTTTCTCACTTACCTGTGTGTGTGTACATTGTTTGCACAGGTCTTTTGCACAGATGAGATGATCTCTGTTCCAAGTTACTCAACAGAATGTTGTGGTTTTTTTCCAAGAAAAATAAATTTCTACCACCTCTTCTTCTATTATTAACACAGCACCTTTTTTTACCTTCAGTTGTCTTCTCCCCTTTACAGTCCATAATGCCTTTCACCATCTTAATTTATTTGTAAGGTTTTTAAAAAGCATACACATGTGTTTGATTCCTGCTTACGTTTAAACCAGAGTCTTTCTGTCTTTTTCACTCCTATTTTCATGTTTTCTGTGCTGTTTTACAGAGAGTCTTTCCCAGGTACACATACCAATACTAAATAGAGTTCTTCCTTTCCTATCTATCTTAGCTCAGGCTCTGAGGAAATTATGCTTGTTCCTTTAATATTGCCTTATTTCAGGCTGAAATTGATCTGAACATATGAACAGCAGAATGGCAACATGTTGAGAACAAACTGTTCAGTAAGTGTGCTTTTGCTTTAACTTCTTTGCTTGCATTTATTTCAGTACACCATCAACAAAGCCAAGAGGCTTTATTTAGGTACTTTAATTCCTTTCCACTGTCTTAGGCACTTTTTTTCTTCTCCTCCAATATGTGTTTTAGCTGGAACCTTTATGGTTTGTGCTACTGGGAAGAATATTCTCTGTGGACTTTCAGGACACAGAACTGGTCAACAGTAGTGTGAGGGATGAGTCTTTTAGGTGTCTGTAGTTAGCAAACATGAGGCTGTGTTTAGGCTTTCTTGTGTTTGCCTTTGGAATGATTTACCATCTCTTCAGCATTCACAGTTTGGACCAGATCTCGAAGGTTGAATTATAATTCCTCATTTACAGCTGGATTTGGTTAATGTCACCCAAAAGAATGCCAAAACACAGCAACAGGAGAGATTTGAAATATGTATAAAAATAAGTGCTAGTCATCCTCCTGCTGTGATTTTAACATGGAAGCACATGTAGTGGAAGGCTTTGTCTTACTTAGTTCACCCTCCGTTTGCAGCTGACCCGATTTAGTCTCTGCTGTTGCTAAAGAGTTGTGACAAGTTCCTCTTAAAATGCACATATTTCAGAACTGTAAATTATTTAACATTGTAAGCTGTGAATAAAGGTATGCAAGTAACAGGTGTCACTGGCTGTATTAAATACCAGTTGCTTATTGACTTTTTTCAAGTCTGAGTTGCATGCTCACTGTTTTTAGTAAAACTTGAGTACTGTACTTATGAATGTAGTGAACAACTTGCATTAATATATATTTTTTTTTACAATGAAAGATAGAGATCTTAATGTAAAAATATTTTAATAACTTACTAAACTCTTTTCTGTTGCTAAGATTGCCAGAACTTAGCTATGTGGCAATAAACAAAGTAAGCAAATATATCAAAGTTTAATAGACACTTGCAGTAAATGGCATAGAAGAATGTGAACTGGAAACAGGATTATTTTGCATAGAAGACTTTTTATATGTCATGGATTTGCATTTGTAAGGTACAGCATTGTAGCTGTGATTTGCTTTCAAAAAGCAGTTTAAAGTTTTAACTAGTACTGCTGCTTCTTGGTAGACTGTGGTGCTCTTTTTTGGAAGAGCACTGTGCTGACTTTGCTTTCTGGTTCTTTTTGTTTTCTTTGCAGTGCCTCTTTTATTAGAATGTTTCACAGAAAATGTCACCCTTACCCAAAATGTCTAAAAGCTTAGGACCAATTTTCATCTCTTATCAGCCTGCCTTCAGCCCAAGCCTAAGGAGGGCATACTAATAAGATTAAGCTGTCACTATGCAGAGTATATGTTAATTAAAAACCAAAAATGGGAGTGATTCAGTGCTCCCAGACTTGCATATGCACTGTGGCTAAATGTTTAGCTACCTAATGCTGACTTAGAAACGGGTATGTCTTTCATGTTCCTTTTACCCAGAAGGAAGACTCATCTGTGCAAGCGAAAAGTGCTCCAGCTGAAAGACAGAAAGATCAGAGCTTTTCAGGCTGTTGTATAGATGTGGCCAGTTGAATTTGGGGTTCAGGATGGCCAAAGGGAGCCATGTTAGAAATGATACACAAGAGAGTAAAGTTGCTTTTTTTCTTTCATCACCCTCCTTCCCCAAAGTATAACTGTGAGAATGCAGGGTTAGATTATTTTCTAAATTTAAATCCTCTTTTGTCTATCTCCCTCCATGCTTTTGCTGTGATAATAGATGATATATTGTGAATGATATATTGTGGAGGAATGCCTAAAAATTCTGCTTAGTTTGTGCTAAGTGACTTTGAAGGCAGCTTAAACACATGTGCTTCATTTGGCTTATGCCTTGGCTTCACCCAGTGCACCAATACTTCCTAAACTACCTGCTAGTTCTACTATGGTTGGTACTGTGAAAATATCTCCCTTAGGAGCCTTGCAAATAGCAGTCACCACTCACAAGCTGAGAAACCAAATGTATGAAGAAGTAAAAATATATTTGTTGTAGTAATTTCAGAATTGCTAGTCTGGATAGATAAGTATTTTGTTTGGAAATAATATCTTTGATGGCCTTTTCATGTGGCTGTCCCTTCAATAAAATTCACCTTTACTCAACTGAGTGCCTTTTTTTTTCTCCCCTGAATGCCTGTTCTTACCTGAGAAAATGCTATTCAGGTTCAATGTGGAAAACAAGGGATGTGTACCATTGTATTGAAGAGATTTTATGGATCTGGTATAATATCCACAGCCTTTACTTTGGAAGACAACTACAGCAATGAATTCTTCTGGATGAACAGAAAAGAAATTGGTTTGATATGGGTTTTTTAGAAAAAAATCAATATTAAAAAAAAGTTCATTTAAGTTACTTCAAATGTGTTACTAGATTGTCACCAGCAATCTGACAATATCTGACGTGAAGGAGAAGAGGGACGCAGAAGCTATTAATGGCCTTGTTAGCAGGATTGCACTTAGTGTGTTTGAGTGTTAACTACCTTATAAATCAGCACGTGTTTCTAATTGCACTCAACTTTGAAATGGATATCATTACCTCTTCCCTAATAGCTTGTGATAATTTTTTTTGTCTGCGTAGTTGTCCTAGTGCAAAGATCCATGCTCAATGGATGAAGAGGGGCTTGGTTTGATTTAAGCAAGAGTTTGGTGTTCTTGCCAACCCTTTTTCTTAGACCATGCTTATTACACAAATACGTGGTCAGAGAGGAGATCATGGGCTGTGAAAAGAAGACATAATAAATGGATATCGGAGTCAAAAAAGGGAGCCTGATACTTCCAGTCAACTTCTAACAGCTTTCACATAAACGTAAATATGCTGTGGGGAAGGGAAATAATAATTTGACTACTTTTTAAACGGAATTTGATTAAAATTTGCCATATGGTTGTGAAAGATGAGAAGGTGCATCCTAGATTCTGGAGCTTCCTTCCTTTCCTACCTCTCCTGTATTTCTCACTCTCATCCCCAGGGTTCAGGCTGGATTGAATAGTGAAGACTGAGAATAGTAAAATAAGTATGGGAATGCACACAGTTACTGCTCCAACAATTCAACATGCCTTGGTATTAGCAAGTCATTCATTATTTGCTGTCAGTTGAATGCCTGAAGGCTTCTTAAGAATTCAAGGAAAATGTAAGCAGTGTAAAATACTGTGCTCTTTTGGGCATGGGCACAGTCCCAGTCCTCCCACAATAGCCTCTGAAAGTGTTTTAAATTGATAGACATTGGATAGCAGCTGTATTTGAGTGTAGGATTTAAGTGGCATTTATTGTTCCATTGCCTGAAAATCGAAGCTTGTTCTGAGAACACTCAGACTGTTTCCGGAGGGGAGGTACATATTAGCTCTTGGCTCTCTCACCCTTCGCAGCACACAGAGGATCTCAAAAAATAAAAAAGCATAGAAACCATTACAGAGCTCCAGAAAAAAGCTTTTACCCTGTTGTTACTCCCCTTTGTGGAGTTAAGTTGCTGATGCTCAGCATTGCTCTTGCCAAGGGAGAAGGTCAATCATGTCATTTTGGCTTTTGCATCCAAATATTTGTACAGGCTAGTTAATGTTCCTCTTACATCTAGTCACAGCATTTACTTAAACCTGCAGCTGCAGCAGTCCAGATGAAGTTGCCAGCCTTTGCAAGGGGACAGATGGGTGGTCCCTCTGCTCCAGAGGCAGAGGGCTACAGCCTTAGGAGCAGTGGGGAGAAAAGCAGATGGTGGTGATAAAAACTTGAAACAGCTCCTGCTGTTGATGTGGCAGCTCTCTGTCCCTGCCCTGACTACCCACCAGCCTTTCTCTTGGAAACTGGTTAAACCAGTTGTTTGCAGAGCAGTGGGGGATAGTGGATATCTTGCAGGAAGAGAATTATCAGAAAACACAGAAAAGCTAAGGATAGATTTTGTAACATTCTGGGAAAGATGGGAATTCTAGTGATAAAAAGCTTGAAACAGAAAAATGACACGCTTTTACTAAAAATGTGAGAGTAATACCATGGTCTCCAAGAGTAATTATTTCTTAAAGTACTTGTTTTGTGGTGCTGCAATCAATTTTTTTCTTTAGCCTTTACAGTGTCTGTCCAAGTACTGATCTTGTCATGAGGCAGAAATTCATCCTGCTAAATAGGGAATTTTATTGATCAATTTTGCAGAGGTTTGAGATTGATCAATAAAAGTTATATCCTTGGTTTTGCAGTCTTCTTCCCTTTTCCAAGAAACAGTGATGCCAAATATATGTGTCTAAAATGCATGAAACAGAAGTCTGATTCCTTTTATATGGATGTCAGAATGATCACTAAAAGAATTCTTTTAGTATTATGAGCTAACCTTATATTGTTTTTATTAATAGCAAAGTTTTTTAGAGATATCAAATAGTGATCAAAACGTATTTATTCAATTGATTCCTGGAGTTATTAATGTTGAGCAAAAATGGGAAACCTAAATAATTTTTTTACCTGTTAATTCATTAACAGCTTTGCCAAGAATACTTAGCTGGACACCCTGTGTTCAAAAACTATTCCTACTTATATGGTCAAAGTTTCCTTCACTGTTGGTTAACCTCATGGCTTTGGAGGCATGACATGAAGAACACTGGCACGGTTTACAATTTATATCCATTGATTATATTAAGGTAAACAGCCATGGGAATGTTCTGCTAACAGGCATGCAGAGTCAGAGTTGGCTTGGATTGGATAGTAAAAAGAAATTCCTTACTGTGAGGGTGGTGAGGCACAGGAACAGGTTGCTCAGAGAAGCTGTGGATGTCCCATCCCTGGAAATGTTCAAAGCCAGGTTGGATGGGGCTCTGAGCAACCTGGTCTAGTGCAAGGAGTCCCTGCCTGTGGCAGGGAGGTTGGAACTACATGATCTTTGCAGCCCAAACCATTCTATGTATCTGCCATCTGCAGTTGAATGAAGTTCTGGAAGAAAGGAGAAGCTAGAGCAAATACCACAGTTAGAAGTTACTTACTCCTGTCTCTTCATGCCACTGGCAAAATCATGAAATGCCTTTTCATTTCCAGAAAAAGAACTTGATGTAAAGATGCTGATATTTCTGATTAGAGACAGGCAGTCAAATTCTTTGACCAAGCAGCTACCTTCTCATCTGTCCCAGATAACCCTTCCTTTCTCACTTCTTCCTCAAGCCTGCAATAATGGCCTTGTTCAGTCTCAACAAAGCTGATCATGCGCTTAGCTCTAAATAGGTAAAGGCTCTGTGCTGTCACTTAAGAGTGACAGAATCATTTAGGTTGGAGAAGACCTCAAAGATCAGAGGGTCCAACTGTTAACCTGGCACTGCCAAGTCCATGTCGCTAAAGTGCCACTGCCAGCTGCAGTACAATAAGTTTGGCATTTCAACAGTAACGGAAAATGTAAAGTGCTCTGGAAACGGAACAGCAACAGCATGTGCCTACTTAAAACTGTATTTTACTCTAGTCTAGAAGGAAGAGGTGAGTGGGGGAAAATAAAGCATTAATTTTGTGATTAATATGCTGGTCTGGAGACATGGAGTCCAAATTCCCTGCTTTGCCACATGATTCCTTTATGAATTTAATTTCAGTTTCTCTGTCTCTATTTCCTGACTTGCCTGGTGGGGATAATGGCACTTCTCTACCTGATGCCAAGTACATTAGCAGCAAAATGTTAAACTTTGTGATGGGTTTGTGAGCAGAAATAAGTAGGCAAATTACCATTTTTTTTTAACTGCATAGGAAGAAAATCGTCATAGCCTGCATTATACTGGAATGGAAAGAATTATCTTCTTTTGAGTCTGTGGTGTGTGTTTTGTGAATCCTATTAAATTACTTGCCTAAGTATTCTGGACTGAATTTTACAAGTTAATTAGAATGCCAGCAAGCTCGAATACTATGTAATGGACAATTAATAACAATTAAGAATTTTTATTTCTGTTGTACAGCAAGAGAAAACAAAAATTTAAATCAGACCCCAGGGCACAAACTTGCTGCAAAGTGCACAGAGCCTGGGAAAACTGTGAAACTGTGCCTGGGGAAACTGGGCAAAGTGTGAAACCGAATTCCTGGCTTTTCTTGGTTCAGCATTTCCAAAAGCTGCTAGTGCTTAGGGTTTGGCATTTGTACATGTTTGGGGAAGGCTCTCCCACTTTCCATGAGAATGCCTTTACTAGTTTGAGATTATATTGCTAGCAGACTAGGCTTTAGGGATTTCATCTTTAAAAGCACTGGAAAACTGCACATGGTGCAATTCACTTGTTAAATCTATTAATGTGCTCTCCAAAGGAAGCACCATAATGGCTGCACTTGTTGGCTAGCACTGCCTGTTAATTATTTCCAGAATTTGCTGTTTTGAAGTTTGCTGCTCTGGTTGTTGTATGCCTGCCCAGCCACCTCCCCAGTGTTTCAGGCTGTGCTGGTCAGAGGTACTGCTCTTCTGCTAGGCTCAGCAGCCAGGGACAGCCACCTTGTACAGCTCTCCAGGAGGATTGGCAATGAGAGAGACCCTGAAATCCTTGCAGACAAGCTGACGTTAATTAAAGATATTCATGGAGCTGCTTACACGTAATGGCAGACTGCCCAAAGCAGATTAGAAAAAACCCAAAAGGGTTGCATTACCTTCAGCTGGCACAGAATGAGTAAATTACTTATTTAGATGATACAAGGGAGCTTTGCTGACAGACTCATTAAAATGGGTGTCTGTTTTGGAGTTGGATTTGGTGGGTTTGGCTGTTTTGGGGGCAGGGGAGGGGTTATTAAGGGGGGTTGTGATAGGTTTTTCAACATAATCACACCATTGTTGAGGTTGGCAGGCACCTCTGGAGATCACTTGTCCAACCTCCCTGTTCAAGCAGAGCCACCTACAGCCAGATTCTTTAGGACCACGTCCAGACAGCTATGGAGTATCTTCAAGGATGGAGACTACACAGACAACCTCTGCCAGTGTTCAGTCACTCTCACAGTGAAAATTTCTTCCCTGATGTTCAGAGGGAACTTCCTTTATTTCGGTTTGTTTCCCCTGCCTCTGGTTCTGTCACTGGACACCACTGAAAATACTGGCTCTGTTCGCCTTGTACCCTCTCTTTCCAGATATTTTTAATTGGCAAGATCTCTCTAAGATCTCTCTGAGCCTTCTCTTCTCCAAGCTGAGCAGTCCCAGCTCTCTGTCTCTCCTCACAGGAGGGGTCCTCCAGTCTCATAGCAACCTTAGTGGCCATTTGGACTCTTTCCAGTATGTCCATGTCTGTCTTGTACTGGGAAGCCCAAAACTGGACTCAGCCCTCCAGGTGTGGCTTGACCAATGCTGAGTAAAGGGGAAGCATCATGTCCCCCTCTTATGGCATAACATCCCTTCGCTTTTCAGCCATATACTTTATTTTCCTCTTTGTGCAGAAATGTATTTCCTGTGATGCTAAAGTTTTGATGTGTTTGATCCCTCAACCTGGCAAGCAAAACTGAACCTTGCCAAGGAGAAAAATAACAAATAAAAGTCCTACAGACAGTCTGATATTTTTGTGTTTCTACAGCTGTAGTTCTCTCTAGAACCATGCTTATGGCACAGCCATCAAATAAATTTTGTGCGTCATAGTCCAAAAAATTTACATTATTTTCCTGGTTCTAATGGATATCAAAGTAGATGTGCTCCATGTACATGTAGTTTGAATTATTCTTTCTGATCTGTGCTCACTCATACCTGCCTATGATGATTTTCACTGGATTAACGTATTCCTTGAGCTGTCTTCTTGGAGCCATATAGATACTTCCTTAATCCTAGCAGGCAAATATTTGCATTTTTCATTCCAGCACACCACTTCCTTGTTCTGGTATTATGACAATGGGTGGCGATACAGACAGCGCATGAATCCCACCTTTTCTATTACACTCCTTTCATTTATCCATAGGTCTGCCTTTGAAACTTGCCTGGTTTGGAATGAAGTCACTTCTCTCCAAGTAAAGCAGGAGGTTTGGCCCCAGGTTTGGCAGTGTTGAAGGTAACTTTCTCTCATTTACTTACTAAATTGCTGAGCCTGAGCAAGGTGCTGGCCTTTCCCCATGCCATTGCTTTATTATTGCTGTTACATGTTTCAATAACATTGACTAAGAATGGACTCTGGCTCCAGCAAAATTCACCTGAGCATATTTGGAGCCCCAAGGTGAGGCAATGGCATCTTGCTACAAATTATCCTGCACGACGCAACCACGTATAAGAAACAGTGAAAATACTTGGAATTGTTTTCACAGCAATTTTCTGTTCTGGAAAAAGGGCAGGGGCAGGGGCAGGGGNCTGGCCTTTCCCCATGCCATTGCTTTATTATTGCTGTTACATGTTTCAATAACATTGACTAAGAATGGACTCTGGCTCCAGCAAAATTCACCTGAGCATATTTGGAGCCCCAAGGTGAGGCAATGGCATCTTGCTACAAATTATCCTGCACGACGCAACCACGTATAAGAAACAGTGAAAATACTTGGAATTGTTTTCACAGCAATTTTCTGTTCTGGAAAAAGGGCAGGGGCAGGGGCAGGGGCAGGGGCAGGGGTAGA